>VOQZ01001975.1:0-60404 GCA_008079305.1 Phytophthora palmivora
GCCGGCAATTGCGATTCACTCTCGATCGAGCTGCCAGATCCATCGTCGCTTTCACCTACTGTAGATCCGCCACGCAAGTTGTCCCTTGTTTCATCATTATGTGCACCGTCAACAACCCTCGAAAAAAAAATTGAGGAGAAGATCCTGAGCTACCTGTATCACCACCTTCTGCACTGGCAACTGAACTGGAGGAACGTAGCGCCACAGACACGCATAAGGCGGTGGGTGAGTCATTGCAGGATTGGGAACTTGTTGGTGATCCGAAAATTGCTGAAGCAGATACTAAGAAGTTGAAGAAAGACAAAAAAGAAGGAGAGAAAGGAGAAAAAACATAAGGAGAAAATGGAGAAGAAGCACAAGAAACAAAAGGACAAGGAGAAGAAAAAGTGGGATACCAGCCGAATTGTGAGCGGCTGGAAGTTTTGCCCTGGTTTCGTGCGCTTCTACGACCGGTACTTCGCGCGCGATGGTGTGAAGAAGAGTGGACCGGAGATTGCCTCTGCACCAGGCAACTTAGGCAAGCGGCCGTCATGGATTCCTAACTACAAAACTCCCTTCAAGCGCTCAACTTCGACCGGGGAGGCTGCGACCGATAGCGAAACTAATGACGGTCACAGACACTACCGGCCCAGTTCGACGAAAAAGTATGACAGACTGGATGCCGATGCCGTCGTTCGAGCAAGTGGCGCAACTAACGACCACGCTTCAGGGCCATATTCCGATCCAGACGAGCGGTGTCAACGTGTTTACGAAGGCACAGTGGCAAGCACTGAAATTGTACTTTTCGATTCTGGATCTTGATGGCAATGGTGTGCTGATGGAAGAGAGTTTTGTTGTCCTTCTCGCTGAGCAAGACAGCGGTACGTTTTTTCGTAATTGCGGTGATGGTGTACGGGAGTTGATGCTGACTTGATTTATGCTGTTGTGCGATTTATAGATGCTTACGCTACCGAAGATGAATTGAGTCTTTTGATGGAAGTCATGGACAGCAATGCAGACAATATCATAACTGAGCAAGATTTCTTGCTATTCGCATACCGCGCTTTGCTGCGGTGGAAGAAGGCTCTGCATGGCTCCGATTAGGAGTTCGTTAGAGCTGAATTCTACTTGAACGAAGCGCGAGTATTATCCAATGCCAGAATAGAATCCACAGTAACGCGGCATGCCCAGTATGAAAATGAAATCTATCAGTTGAGAATGTCATGAAGGCGTTGGCAGTAGTGATTTGTGAACAGGCAAACACCGCACTAACAATTGTGCATGTACATTTCGAAGTACTGTAGATAAATTCACGAGACCAGGAAGGTGCCATGTTTATTAGTGAACCGGGGTGGCTTTGTGGATAGGTGAGCCACGGGCTCTCGTAGGAGCAGATCTGCCTTTGTCCTTTGGGGTCATGGTTACGTTGAAGCTCTTGGTGCCCATGGTACCAGGAATGGAATAGGCTCCAGGCCCCACTGTCACGGGCACCGTCGGCTTCACGCGAAATCGGGCTTCATTTCCGACCGTCAAACGGACATCTCTTGATCTCGTGTAGGTTGCTGCATCATCATCGTCAGCACTTCCCTTATACGCCCCGGGCCAGGTAGATCACAAACATCCTTCGTGTCAAAAACGGCTCGTTCTTGCGAGGATAGGAATGGTACACGTGGGGAAAGATTTTCAGATACGCCGTCAAGCAGCCCTAGGGCGCTCGAAACAATAGTCGAAAACCCCTTCGAGACGTTATACTGCCCTACGGCAGGGGTAACTTGATCGCCTACACAGTGCACATGTGGTGGGGCATGCGGTGGTGCATTCTTCGCAAACCTGATTGATCCAGACTTGAAAGCGGCTGAATTAAGGTTAACGAAGGATTGAATGACCCCGAGTCGTCATATGCCCCGGGCCTGGAGTGAATTCCTCTACACCCTTGCGCTCCAACTCACCCCAGACCTGCCGTTCTGATGTAGTTCCAAATACTCCATTTCGACCAATGCATAATTTTCCTTTGACAGTAGTGTTCATCGATCGCGGGGTTTCACTCTTGTACGTACCTGGGCCCGGTGCTGTAGGTGCCTTTGTAGGGGCAAGACAAGGCCGCTCAGTAGCACAGGAAAAACCAATTCCATCCGGGCAGTGGTGTGGGATCCAGCCTCTGCTCGTTTTCCTCCCTAGTCTTTTCGATGAAGAGCTTGTAGTAGTAGCACCATATCGGCCTGGGCCTGGTGTCGTTGTGTACGTCGGGTGGCTGAAGGGGGTAGTGAGTTGTGATGTCAGCTCCGTACGAACTGTAGTAGATCCAAATGCTTCAGGCTTCAAGCCAACGCCACCGAATTTAGTTTGTTCCTGGCGATATCGCTCAGCACGTTCGTCCTTGGCAAGAAGCTCCTGCTCTCGCTCAGGGTCATACACCCCAACTGGCTTGGGTGCTGGAAGTATGGGAACTTTTGAAGCGAACACAGCACTCTGTCGTGCAGCTCTGAGATGACTACGGCGTGCACCAATACGCGGTCGTTGACCTTCTGAAAGCATGTTTGCCGATGCTGGAGCGGTGACGACGGTAACTTCGGGAACGGAGTTAGTGTCATATTGACCAGGGCCTGGAACTTGATGAGTCTCTTATTCTCCTCCCACACATCACGCTTTGCGGTTGATTTGAGCGACGACGCGGCATTTTTCTTTTCATCCCAGATCGGGTTATGTCTGCTGTAAGCCGCAGGCCCTACCGTGTCGTGGCCGACACCCGAGTAGATTTCTTCAGGTGGGGATTGCCTCTGAAGTTCGACACCAACCTGCACATACCCATAACTCTGCTGTCGTTGAGGAATTGCGGGTACGGACGGTTTAATTAAATGTGCAAACTTGTGTGGCCCTTGATGTTCTCGCTGGTTGTTTAAAGGTGGTGACGAAGCTGGACGCAGGTAACTTCCTGGGCCTGGATTGTCCTGAACGCTAGATGCACGAAAAATTGTAGATCCCGGAGCACTTGGAGCAAAGCGAGAAGTCTGAAAAGGTTGATGGGGTGGCAAAGTTAATTGATAAACTAGAGGATGTTCAGCAATCTGGAAATCTTTTACCTTGGTAGCGAATACGTTCGAGGGTGGTAAATTGTGTTGCCGACGTGACTCATCAATGTACGCACCGGGACCTACATGCACCAAAACCTCGTTAGTTTTCATATTAACAAGTATAATGGCGGACGAGACCTGGAGTGATGGCAGACGTTGTCTTGTTTTCATTGAGGTTGCGTTTTCCGATGTTGCGAAGCTGGAGAAAGTGGACGCCGAGAGTGAACACCAAAACTCGTAATGACCTGCTCGGGAGCGTAAGATCCAGGTGCTACGGTGGATGGAGTGGGGGCAGTCCCAAATGTCGACACGCGTTTGGATCGTGTCGTAATAGTCATCTTGGTCGCTGCCTTTGAGAATGAACAAGTTTCAAGTAGTAGGTCTCACAACATAATGAACGCTCGACTCAAATAAAAAAAGATAAATTGGGATGTACATGCATTAGGCGTTCATGCTTGTCCTATGCTTAGGATTCTCTACGCGATGTCAAGGTCCGCCAGCGGTTCACACAGTCGACGAGCAAGATCCGGACGATAGGTGGCCAACTTTGTCTGAAGCAAAGTAATCTCGTCTAGCAATTGGCGCAGTGAGACCCCTGATCGAGAGCGGTGCGGATCAGCGCAAAGAATTCGACCAGAAGCAGGTGCAACCGCTGAACGTCCATGCGAACGGAGCTCGTACTTTGACAGCTCCGTCTTGAACTGCTCCATGACCGGACGTAGTCGACGCTCGTGTACTTCTAGCCACTGGCGGGTGAGAAGGCTAGCCTGACGCAATGTTGTAGGACGGCCCAGTACCGTGAGACGCGCACCTTCGTGCAAGTCCCAAAGAAAGGGGATTCCCGGTCACTGCATGTGCAATATGGGAAATCGTGAATACATTGGATGAATCCTCCAGCACACCTGAAAATGACGAGTTGGGATGGAGAAATAAAGCGTAGGCGACACTGGCGCGTTTCTCCTAACAAAGATGTCTCCTTCCACCAGCAATGAAAGCACAAAATCTCCAAATCGGCAATGCTGCAGATGATTCATAGCACACACGAGTCAACAAACGAGCTAACACAAGATAATACGCTTACTTTTTCATCGAAGTTTGTTTGTGAAGTGTAGTAGCATGCTCAAATTCTCGTGGATCAGCAGCCCGGGTCATGGGGTCGGCGTTATCTGTCGTGGCCCATTCACTGTCGTCGAGCAATGGTACCAGAGGATGCTTATCTTGTCGCACCTTGGTAGCAAAATCATAGTAATACGTTCTCGACTTCTGCGTTCTGTTACCTGCTTCAACCAGCTCTTCAAATGTCATCCAGGCTGACGTCTCATTTTGCTGCTTCTGGCTTTCCTGTTGCTGTTGGTGGGTATGACGAAGGATCTTGATTTGATCAAGAAAATAATGTTCACCGCTGTTGTCATCATCATGCTGTCGTTTTGGAGGTTTGGGGATGGTAGCTGCTTGCTTCATAAGCGGTAATAAGTAAGGCTCCCGACTTAAGTCCACATCAAAATGACACGCTTGTGAGTACAAATCGTCGGGGGTAAGCAACGTTTTTGACGACTCGACTGTAGATGCCATTGCTCTCCGATTTTCGTTGAAGATAAGGTTATTGCTCACCTTACTCTACCTCTGATCGCGCACCATGGAGATTCACTACTAAAAATATTCATCAGCTCAATGACGTGAGTCTACGCGGATTTAACTCCTTTGCTACAATCGGAGAGCTTGGAAGCAGCCATTTTTACCGCAAATATCTTTGTCTTGTAACGTGGATTCCACACCTCGTGCCAATTTGCTAGGAGCGAGCCGAGACTATAGATGTGCGTGTTCGGACATACCTTCGACTGAGGTATTTTAGAGCTCTCCGTTGCGCGGTAAGTTACTTCGTTCGAGTCTGGTTTGTGTGATCGATCAAGTTCCCGACGCTTTAAAAATTCGTTCGTAGTGAGGTTGCTAGAAACCATATACAAGTGAAACCCGAAAGCATACAAGCGCTAAGCCCATGCCAACGCATAGCACAAACAGCACCGTGACGACAGCCTCTTCATGCACTAAGTACCGTACGACCACCATAGGTTCACCTTGGACGACAGCGTGGGTGCTTTCATTCAGGAATGGCTCATCAAGTAGATTTTTGTATTCGTCGACAGAATGGCGAATAGTACGTATGAGCCGTAGCCACACATTAGCACATTCATCTGATTGATATAACAGCAACAAAGTTAACACCTTTTGCATGAACATAAAGCTATAGTTTTACCATCAAAAACCGCAGGAAGATCCAGTGGTTCCGCTCGCCAATGCACGTATTCAGCCATCCACAATCTGCCGGCGGCACCGCATATTGTTAATCTTGTTCTCCAGACGAGAATAATCGTGATTAGTGCAGCGTACGGTGGTCGAAGCGCGGAATACAATTGTTGCAAATGGAGCAGTGCTTTGAACGAGCGAGTCTGCAGTGCATGCAGAATGGATGAACTAATTAGAGGATGTCACCGATGGTATTCAGTGATTCAGGCCGCTTACTTGATGGTCTTGCAAGTCCGACACTCGCGTTTGTGATACAAGACACCGTCGAATTCATAGTTGTCGAAGTACACTAGCGTCTCTACGCTCAGGGGAACAGTAAAAAATCTGTTGAAGCGAACGAGGAAGCGTTGATGCAATACGTACGAGGCAGTAGAATACCAGGTGATGACATGGATGCAACGATGAAGCTGTGCAACGCACCAAGCACTACAACGAGGCTCAGGTATCTAGCAGGCTAATTCGTCAGTCCACCGATACTGATCTGATACGAGGATCACGTACATGTGGATCTCACCGAGTAAGTCATTGGGCAGGTGCGGTAGTCCCGAGAAAAGGAATGCACTATAGCCGCCAACAACCAGCAGCAAGTAGAAGATCTGCGTCAACGCGTTCAAGTGTAGCCATGTTAGGGGGATGGGTACACAACGCGACGAAAGATACTTTTGTCGTCACGTTGCGTCGCGCGCGTGTCCGCTTCGCTTACCTGTTGCAGCGGATTTGGCTGGTACAGCACATAGTCGATCAGTCGGCCGAGGGAGACCAGCGCCATCAGTGCCCTGTGCTGCTGCTGCCATGCGTTATCTTGACCGTTCTGGGCTACCACCCGCTCCAAGTTGCCCGACACTTCTCCGCTCTTTGAAATCCAACGCTGGCTTTTCGTTGCGGCGAAGAACAGCCCATCATCTAAACCGGAGCCCAATATAGTGTGCATAAAACATGCGATAGGCAAGTCAAAGGACGAAATTGCATCATTTAATAGTTAACACGCACAGAACAGCAGTCAGCATGTACTTTGACCGATATGCTTCGAGCGATTCCTTTGTGTTTAGACTGGCTGCCAGAGATCTGCTACAGAGGGTGTTGTCGGACACACGCAATAAGCCGCCAGCGATGTAAGAGTTACGGTGCAAATTCACGACACATCCCCCGTTTCATCATGATTGTCGAGGCGAGATTACAAAATACAACACCCAGGCGGTCTAAATAACATATTCACAGACAGGTCGTTGTGTCCTCTCGGCACACTGAATGACAGGGTATGATTGTCTCGGCCTTTTGAATGTTGTAAAACACGTCAGCAGGTGCTATTGCGAATCGCGGTGATGACATCATGATTTTCATCACTGCTTCAACTTGCAAGCAGCCCAAATTAAGCGAAATTTCGGAGCCCAAAATACTGGCGCTTCGACGAGGGGTAGGGAAGAATTTGTGGGCCAGAAATTCCGCTCTATGGCGCCATCAAAACCTGCAATCACATATATTGTACGTACTGGTATCGAAAACATTGCGCCATTTCTAACTCTTTACTGTTTGAAAAAACCTCTCAGGACCTCCAGAAAATATCCAATCGGACTCAGCACCACGTTGCACAGACCTCGACGCCCTACCCGCTGCCTCATTTCCGCACTTGCGAGGGGCTTCCGATATCGGAGTACGTCACTTCCTCCCCAACGACAAGCCCAACGACAAGCCCAACGACAAGCATGAGCACGCGCGTGTTCGTGCGGCTGTATGATGGCGCTACGCAACTCGAAACCGATGACGAGGTGCTGGAGCTGCCGCCTCCGCCTCTCAAGTGGAAGGACGCCATCACCGCCATGGTGGCGGCTGTTGGTAAGCAGAACGAATACGAGGATGGCGTGACGACGCCCAAGGCGCGACTCTTCTTGCTGCCTACGGAGACCACGGGCATTGCAGCAGAGGTGCGTATGGAACGGCAATGCCTGGTTTGGCTGTGCTCTAACGACTGCACTTGCTTACTCTAACAGCTCAACGCTCGGTCGCTGCGGTTTGGCGTTCGTGAGAACGACCGCTTTGTGGTTTGTCTACGAGGTGAAGATTACCAGCAGCCTAGTGAGCGACAGAGTGCCGTGATATCTGAAGTAACTACTGTCACTGCTGCTCCTGGAGGGTCATCGGCTAGGCCAATGACGCTGTCTACGCCGAGTGCCAGTAGTGTCACCTCTCAGCCCAGTATTTCTCCCTACTCTAATGGACAACATGCGTCACAACCTACCAACACTGCACCGTCTGGAAACATGGGAGGACCTCCTAGAGGCGGTCTTGGAGGTAGTGCTCCATCAGGAAATTTGATGTCCAGTGGTAAAAAGGGAAACAAGCGCTACCGTAGTATCTCCGGCAAGATGGCTGCGATCAAATCACTGGGTGATAAAGGAATTATTTCCAACGATGACCGTGGTCACCTAAAGGATCTACTACTAAACAGCGACTCTCCACAGCTGCAGGAGGCTTTAGACAAGTACAACAACACGGGCGACTTCCAAGCTGTGAAAGATCTGCTGCTGAAGGAAATTCATAATCCATCTTCAAAGCGCAACACTGGTGATTGGCTATCGGAGAGCTTGTGAACGACATTGCTCTTAACTTCAACACAACACCACCCGCTACTAAATCGGAGCCAATGCCAGCTCAAAGCATGAACAATGTCGGACGTTTCAATACGACACCTGCAACCATTGCCCCGTCAGCCAATTCGTATGCGTATATCAGTCGACCACCCAGTCTACGCCAATGAACGCTACAACATATCCACAGAGCTCTCCGATGGCTATGAACCATTATGTTGCTTCCGCTAATCTGGTAACCCCTACCGGTGCCAACATGACGAGCAGCAACGGGTATCCGACTTCGATGCCCGTTTCGACAGGCTACCAACAACCGACGGTCATGCCGCAGCAGTATCAAGCATCACCGACTAGCAACATGTACGGTGGCGCACCTCCACAAATCAACCTTCCCCTTCGGGACCGCGCGACGTATATGAAGCGTGGGTATGAGTCATCTCCTGTTCACGGCATGATGGCATGAATCCGCCTGCAGTTTCCCCAGCAGCGTCAACACATATGGGAATGGCCAGCTACGGCATGCAACAAGGATATGCCATGAACCAAGGGTCTTATCCAGCGAACATCATCTACGCTGGAGACCAGTCGCAGTACACCATGAACCCGTACATGTCTGGCTCCAATGGTGCTTATAACCCGTACCAGCAACAGCCTCAGTATGCTATGAACCGGTATGGATACGGCAGCATGCAACCTGATATGGGCTACAATTTTTACGCTGCAGGCTACGGTTTCGGCAAGGCTCAGCTTCGTGCCGGCCCTGGAGGCAAGTGGACCACTGCCCCACCGATGCCATCGTATCCTCCACCGTGCTCAAAAGAGGAAAAGAAGGAAAAGATTGCCAAGTGGCTCAAGAAGCGTGAGAACCGCAACTGGTCCAACAAACCGTCTTATCCTGTGCGGCACAGCATTGCTAAGAATCGCAAACGTGGAGAAGACGGGCGGTTTATTACGAAGGCCCGGCTTGCGGAGATGGCAGCCGAGGAAGCGGCAGCAGCAGCTGGAAGTACTGATGAGCCACAGAAAGCGTCTCCACCGTCTTCTACGGCCGAGGAGACCCCCATTTCGTTGGTATCTCAAACCACCATGCCTCAAGCAACGCCTGTGCCGTAAGACTCTTTACTGCAATAGATTAGGTGTGTATCGAATAGTAATCGTTGAGGGATGTAAGTAAATACAATCAGATGTCATATTCGACTCTGGTAGTTGATGTTGTTGCGTAGAGCACGGAAGTTTGTCCATACAGTGCAGTCTGCAATTTGAATGCATATAGCAAGAATTTTGTCGATGGCATAGTACGGCTGGGGAAAAATATCAACATCAGGCAAGTCTATTTGAACGATAATACTGCACAATACCAACTACAGAATCTGATCTTTGCTATCCTCAAAGGGGAAGAACTGCAGGGCTTACGCCAACCGGTGCTACAGGATCAGTAGTCGTAGTCTTATCGGTCGTCATGCCACTCAGCTCGATGAGTTTA
Source organism: Phytophthora palmivora (assembly GCA_008079305.1). Lineage (NCBI taxonomy): Eukaryota > Oomycota > Peronosporomycetes > Peronosporales > Peronosporaceae > Phytophthora > Phytophthora palmivora. The sequence goes on from VOQZ01001975.1 coordinate 9,423, forward strand.
TGAAGGTTGTGATACTCGTGCTTCGAGCTGCATACCATTTGACCATCTTCCCAGCTATAGCGATTCCAGTTCAGGATTGAGATTGCCCACTGGTCCATGACTTCGCGTGTTGATCCTGCAAATGTTATCGACATCAACTTGTCTGCATCTACTCTCTGCGCAGCACCACGCCGTCGAACGGATGGAGTTCGAGGTTGTGCGTCGACTCGAAATTGATTTGGTACCTGACCGATGTCGTCGGAGGAAGGAAGCAAGAACACGTCCACCTTTGCTCCTGACAAAGCGATGGCTCCCAAGAGCTCGCCACCCATACGCGAGAAGTATTGGAGCATACCCTCATCAAGTATGCAGTAGACAACACGGACATCGTTGCCTTCAATCTTGAGCAGGTACCCTTCAACGTTGCCACCGAAGCTCATCGTTATATCGCGACTTGAACACGTTCAATGAAGGTGGAACGGAGAAAATAAGAGAGTGGGCATTTGGCAGCATTGGAAGAGTCCGACAAGAGCAGCATGGCAGGCGAGATAGAGAGGGAGATGCAGGTGGATGGGGACAAGACCATGTGGTTCGAAGACGACAGCAGGACTGGGGTAGGAAGACCAAAATTGGAGCAGACATTGAAGTTTACCTGGCAGTCTGATGTGCATGGAAACAGGCTCTCTTGACATGCTGGCTGTCATCGTGGTGATCAACCGCTATGGCGACGGCCTTCACTGAAGGTCCTCTAGCGATGAAAACGCAGTCGTTACCAGGCTGGTGCCCCTTCAGTTTACTTTAGCTCTTGTTGAACGATGCCGCTTTCCAGGGTGATCCGGCAGCGCTGACTGCAATAGTGACGAACCCCCACCGACGGAAGTGCTGGATGCCATGCGCTCGTACGCCGAGGTCCATCAGGTGCAGGAGATGCTACATATTCTCCTGACACGATTATTGGAGACCCAGCCGCTTGACCCTTTCGAGCTCCTTATTCAAACGCTTCAGAAGGACGACCAGCTGGACGCCCTGGAAAAGAAAGCTACCTTGCGTCGATTTGACCTGAGGCGTGAAAAAACCAAGAAGCAGCTGGTACTACACTTCTACAAGCGTCTGGTAGCGCTGCAGCGCACCCAACACAAGGACAAGCTCGAGGCTCAAGGAGTTCATCTCGCCCGCGGGTTTTTGACATTTCAATTGCGCCTCGATGAGACCCGATGCCACGTGCAAAGGCTTTTTCCAAGCCACTATCGCGACCTCATTTCATGGTTCATCACGCATGAAGAAGACTTACCCATTGCAATCCCAGTTGAGCAATTCACCAAAACTTGTATGCAAGTCTTGGCAACAAAAGCATCAGCGTAAAGTAGTACAGCTACATAAGTAGGTAAAATGGCTACATACTTCGTTTTTGCTGAATTTATATAATACAGCATTTCTTTAAGGTTAAAACACAATAATGGCGGATGCTCCGCGCATGCGGCGCATACGTGCTGCCGATCAAGGGCCATTCGACTGGCTGGTGCCCTTCATCCCTCCTGTGCTCCGTGTGAACCGTGAGACGCGCGCTGAGATTCGGCGGAAGGTGGCGCAGCTACTGTCGAAAGAGGCACTCGAGGACGTCGCGCGTGCTCTCAGACCTCATTGGTGCTCACTCATTTTTTACTCTTTGGTGGCGGCCGTTTGGATCGGAGGGTTGATCTACATCCACCACAACGAACCCGAGTTTGCGGTGGCGTACGTCATCCTCTCGGGCTTCGTAGTGTTGGGTTACCACCTACTGATCGGAGGTAACAGCCGCGCAGGCAGCATGAGTGCGTATTCAGTCTTAATCGTGGGGCACAGAGGATGCTCGGTTCGTTGTCAGCAGAGCAGTTTGAGGTATCAATCGATTTGACCGGAGTGGTAAACCTGAATTGAGGAATTTTGTGTGTGTTTCTTAGAATGAAATTCGTCACCGACAACCGGGATACGAAGATGCTCCGAGTCCACGACAAACTGGCCGGGCAGCGCGTGATGATGACGAACACCATGATGAAGTCTACGACGAGAACGACCCGTACGTTGTGTTGAGGGTAACGTATCTTCTTGGTCAAACTGAAACTGGCTTTGGTGTTGATACAGGGAGTTGCTGGAGGCGCTTAGACTCTCGCTGCAAGAAAAGAAGCGGGAAGCACGCCGAGCTCGACGTACTACTCGTAGAAAATGACAGTTCGATTGTTAGCGGCAGAGTTCTTTCATTGGCTGTACAACATGTATTGAGCATTCTTGTCTTAAAAACCCAGAGGACAACGGCTAATTCGCTTCTTTGGAACTCCATTCTCGTCCAACTCCACCATCTCGGCTAGTTTCTCCGCTGAAATCGGAGGGTGGCCAGGTGGAAGCACGACTTCTCCGGGAGCAGCATTCGCCTTCCTATTCGAATACCTCAACATACCATTCAACGCACCAACTGTGCAGCAATTAGTGATGTTAGTTCGTAGTCACTTCAAGCAAAGAAGTACAGGAACTACCCGACGCACCTGTAAAGAGAACGCAACCCGTGACCATGGAAGGCGAGAATAGTCGCAGCTCCGTCACTGATGTGAGCTTGTCGTCCAGTGCCACCATCGTCAGTGACACCAATCCTGACACTGCCAAAGTACAGATGCCGGACGCCGCCATTAACTAGAGTAGATCAAAGTTAAACGCTGATTCTGAAACGATTGCATACCAAAGCTTAGCACCATACCAGGGATGCGTCTCCTGTCACGATGGACACGACGGACGGGCTGTGTGAAGGCTTTCGCGGAAGTTCATCCGGCGCGCTACCAGCAGCTGGTTGCTTTGACACAGTCCGTTTCTTCGTAGTCGCTGCGCTGTTGGATCCGAGATCGACGCCCATTTTCCTAGTTGAGTTGAGCTTTGCTACCTGAACTGAACTGTACACGAGTCAGTCTTCAAGAGTAGTCGATTTGATAGTTTCTAACTAAACTATTGAAAAGAATAATTTGGTCCGCCCTACAGCTTCAACTTCAATTGTTTCATCAGCACTACGATATCGCGCGCCACCTCCTCGTCCTCTCTTGTCTTCACTGGCACAGCCTTCGCTCTTAGTACCCAGTTCACAGCCTCCTTGGATTGCTTCATCTTCCAGTAGGTCTACAGACGGATGTACGATCAAACAGTCAGAGACGACCACTGTCATTCCTTGTGAAAGCTGTACCTGCGCGAGGAGAAAAACGTTCTTCTTCCAGAACCCAGGACTGATGTTTTCTAATGAGGTCATTTTCAATTTGTGAGCTACCATTAACTGATTTGCACAGGAACGTACCTGCTGCCTGGAAGTGCTGCACTGCATCCTCATACGTAGCAGTAGGTGGAGTGCCGAAGAGCGCAGCCGCGGCGCGCTTCTCAATCCAGGTCATGTCAGCAAAGGCTAAGCACCATTGTCCAAGAATATTGTGAGACGTGGCATCCGTCGGATCCAGCGCTATTGCTCGTTGAATATGGTCCTACCACAGTGAGAACAGTTGAGGACTCATCTTTAATACCGTGCAACGTCTTGTAGCTCTTACCCGAATAACGTAGGCTCCTGCGATCTTCTCCTTCAAATCACGAAAGTTTCCTACCGTGCTATGTCGCAGTTAGCAATGGAATGTGATGGAGACATTACCCCAGTGCTTATACCTGGTCATGATGGCCATCCACTTATTGGATGCCGCTGAATTGCTGTTCAAGGCGTAAGCCTTCTCCACCGCAGCTAAGCCTTCAAAAGCTAGCATCTTTTTTTCGTCGGGGTCACTCTTCTCATCAACAAGATAATTGCACGCCCGTGCCAAACGCCATAGCTAACAAGTCGGCTGATAGGTCAGGCAGGTCATCACGACGTCAGCAGTGAAAACACTACGAACCGTTTCAACGCTTGGGGGGAATTTTAGCAACTGTGTTTTCAGGTACTCTCGCGTCTGAGCGTGCTGTCCCTGTTCAAACAAATCATCGGCGCGCTTGATAATTGCCGCAATATCCTCAGGTATGCTGTCCTTTTCTTCGTCATCACTGTTCGCACGATGGGCTGGGTGCGTTACGCCGCCTTTGGCCTCAATTGCCACTTCTGTAGTCCCTCATCAGATTTCATTAGACTTGCAGTATAGCAAACAATTGAGGTACGATTACGATACCCACCATCATGTTGTCGAATAAGCTCGAAGTCGCTCGCATCGTGCGGGAATACTGCTTTCTCCTCGAGAACTGGGATTTCTGGGTCAAATCTTGACGAGCGTGTGAAAAGTTCCATGCTCGCAGCTACACCCGACAGTAAAATAATGTGTCAGTACCGCTCCCTTGACGTGTTTCATGCAGTAATACTACCTGTAAAGATACCGATGGCGATCCACATGAGAGGTTGAAACATGGGGAGCTCCGCAATGGAGATTTCTTCGTCTTCGCTATTCCACGTGATCACCAGCGACACGATGGTCACCAGCACCATCAGCATGAACCCGAACATTGCCAGCAGCTGCAGCAGTCAACAATCTGTTAGTCGCCTGCAAACCGCAGTAGAGTGAGTACCAATCTCCCACCATATTTCTTCCTCGATCTATTGTCTGCATTTGCAACTCGTTCTGCTGTTCAATATCCTCGTCCTCTGCTTCGTCTTCCGACAGCCACTCGTAGTCCACATCCTGGCTCTCCTGTGTCTCTCCGGTCTGCGTCTCGCTGTCGCCGTGGTCGCGATAACCTCGCGTCGCATACCTATAGACGGCCACAGCTGCGGTTGCCGTCCCCGCTACGGCCACGAGTGACCAGAGCCAGCCGCGATAATTCGGCGACATTTTGACTTCAAGTAAAAAAACTGATGTTGATGATGTTCTTGTGGCAATTTTCGGAATTATCCGAGTATCCCTCTATAACTACATTTCTACAAAGCATTATAATCTATTGCAGTTACAAAGGTCCTGCTAAAGTTTATAAGACCAAGGGTACATAAGTATTGACAGGGAACACCTCTATAAATAAATTCATGAAAGCATTATAATCTATTGCAGTTACCAAGGTCCTTGCTAAAGTTTATAAGACCATGGGTACAGTCCGCGCCAGGTTTATATGACCACCTACCTTTTAGGGCGCGGCTCCGTCAATTTTGGGAGCTGAACGGCGCTGTTTAGATATTTAGATATGCTGTTTGTGCTGTAATTGCGCGTTTGAGACTTGTTTTAACGCGTGGGATTTCGCATTTTAAGACAGGGCTAGTATACAAGTGACCATATTTGCCGGTGCGTCCATTATTAAGACCGGCCGAGCCACATACAAAACTCAAGACAAAATACTAAATGGCTACACTAGTAGTCTATTTTGTCACCACGTTTTTTAATGACTTTCTTGCAGCGGCGCGGCATGGACTCGATCAAGGAAAGTAAAGTAGAGTGCTCAATAGCCTCCCATATGCTGACCAGAGCTGTCGTTAGCTCAGCGACGCTGCTGTACTGCCGTCCGTTAGCGTAAACTCGACGACTCATGATAGACCACAAATTTTCAATGGGGTTTAAGTCTGGCGATCTCGCAACCCATGGAAGCACCCGCACGTCCTGCTCTTCCAGAAACTCTTCTGTTCTTTTCGACCTGTGAATAGATGCCCCGTCGTGCTGAAAAACGAAATCCGTGCCATGGTGTAGGTGGGCGAACGGCAGCAGAAACTCGGACAAAGTGTAGACATAGTCGTCCGAGTTCTGCTTGCCGTACAGCACCGCAAGCTTTGTTTTACCGGCAGCGCTGAAGCCCGCCCACACCATGACAGACCCACCACCTGCCTGGCGACGTTTTGTCTGCCGAGGAGGCCGGCGGATATCCCGCCAGTAGGTCTGGAAGCCGTCGGGCCCATCGAGATTCCACTTCTTCTCATCCGAGAAAACGATGGAGTCCCAGGGCCCACAGCAATCCGTGTTGAATATTCTTGACCACGCCCATTCCTCCCGTGCGACCTTGTCCTCAGCGGAGAGGGGCAAGGTGTTGTTCATTTTAGTATAGATGAGCCAGTCGACATCGGCAAGCACACGCTGGATTGTGCGCACCGATGCCGACAGGCTCAGCTCGCCCTTGAGCTGGCGCGCCGAGTAGTCGCCCTTAGCCGCTGTGCGCAACAGCAACCGTGCCTGTCGCTCGGTTAGAGCGGTAGCTGGGCCAGGTTTCTTCCGCTCCTTCTCAACTCCAAGCACCACACGGTGAATAGCCCCACGTGAGCGGTCAACACGGCGCTCAATCTCACGCTCACTGAAGCCCGCCTCGTATAAGCCCTTGACTCTGCCCTTTTCTTCATCAGTCAATGATGCTCTCCTGCCCATTGCTGTTAACCGGAAAGGGATAATGACTGCACTTGAAGAGAAAGCCGAGAGCACAACAACAATTAGTGGAGCGAGGAGCAAAGGAACTAATGGTTGGCAGTAGTGTAGCCATTTAGTATTTTGTCTTGAGTTTTGTATGTGGCTCGGCCGGTCTTAATAATGGACGCACCGGCAAATATGGTCACTTGTATACTAGCCCTGTCTTAAAATGCGAAATCCCACGCGTTAAAACAAGTCTCAAACGCGCAATTACAGCACAAACAGCATATCTAAATATCTAAACAGCGCCGTTCAGCTCCCAAAATTGACGGAGCCGCGCCCTAAAAGGTAGGTGGTCATATAAACCTGGCGCGGACTGTACATAAATGTTGACAGGGAACACCTCTATAAATAGATTCATGAAAGCATTATAATCTATTGCAGTTACAAGGGTCCTGCGCAATTTGATAAAATCATGGGTACATAAGTATCGACAGGGAACGGACAAGCACAGAACCCAAAAAAAGAAATTGGGTGGGCCCAAAACAACGAAAACATGGGCGCGATGAGCAGATCGGAGCGCGGTGATAAGCCCAAGAAGCACAAGGACCGCGGCGTCAAGTTCAACGAGAAGCACTCGCTGAAGTATGGTCTGTCGGTGTGCAGCCGCAACGCCAAGACGAGTGTGGTGGAGTCGGTCATGTGCAAGTTCTGTGTGGCTTTTGGAAAGGAGTCAGCGACCGATGCAACTCGGAAGCGACGTGCCACAGCCAATATCAAGTACTTCCGCCAGCCATTCCGCGCAGACCATTATCTGTCGCATCTGGAGATCAACCACAAGCAGAAGTGGGCCGAATATGAACAGTCTTCGAGCCCCGAGAAGGAAAAGTTCTTCGCTGCGCACATCGAGGAGGCCACCATCAATTCGCTGGCGACAGCACAGCAGCAGCTCATCAATCCTCAGACGAGCAGTGTCAGTACCGCGGGGCCAGTGTCAGGGACGGTAGTGCCAGCCATGCCAAGGGTCGGCCCCGTACGCCTCCCAGCCTCGGAGATCGAGAAGCGCATGGTAGAGGAACTCGTAGGCGACATGTTCTTTAACTCGAGCGACGAGAACGGACTTTCGACGGAGCAAGCTCTAGACGTCTTCCGACGCAAAGAAGGCTCGGAAAACTATGATATTATCATCAAAAATCAGCGCCTGTACGACCTGGCCATCAAGTTCGTGGCGTGTGGTGCATCCTTCCGACTTGCGTCGCGCATGGTACAGTGCACAAAAGAAGAAACAAAAATGGCTTACTATGGCGGGTGTTCGGAACACAGGGTAGCAGGCTACGTCCGTGCTGTGATTGCCAGCAACTTGCAGAAGATTGCGCTTATGATGCGCTCCTCCTGGACATATGCCATAGCCACCGATGCAGCTATTCATCAAGGCTCTTCCTATATGGACATCCGGGTGCGATTGTGGCATAATAGTGCGTTGCAAGACTTTCATCTGCTGACTCTGCCTACATTTGATCAACACCCAGCACCAGTAGTTATGGAGCGTCTTGAAAAGTTCTTCGATATTATGGATTCACATTGGCGCAGTAAATTGCTTGGGACAACTACCAACGGCGGTGTCAACGTGGGACGCAACATTGGGACGACAGGTAGCCAACAGGGACTTTCAGCACGTCTCACAACTGTTGTAAACAAGCCCGCGTTCTACCTGATATGGTGTGGTGTGCACCAGTTGGAGTTGGTAGTGAAGAATTGCGTCACGGCCTTTTGTCGAAAGGCTTTTTACGATGAACTGGTGTCAATTCTTGCTACCTTACGTCAGGACCAGCAGAGCACTCAGAAAGAGGGCTCATTATCTTCCTTTTCCAGCGACATAATCCCTGATGTTACGGGTGCTTACTCGACTACCCGTGGCTTTGCCGAGAAGTTGATGATGGCGCTGAAGTGGCTGATGGAGCGCCGCCTAGCTGTCATGCAGCGACTGCAGACCGCCTACCCGACCCATGTGCCATCCGCTTCGTGGTGGGTTTGCGTAGCTGTTGCTCACCGTGTAATGGCTGAGATCGTATATTTTCTGAAGAAGCTGCTAGCCATGGAAAGCGGTCCGAACCTGGTGAGTGAACAAGTACAGGAGTTATGCAAGTTAGCGCTGATTATGGCGGATGTTGTTGGTGCTCGGCGCGATTTGTGGGAATCCCATGGACCCGAGGAAGCTTGTGCTGCTGGTTCATTCCAGTTGACTTTTCAAAATGCACAGCAGTTCATTCAAAACGAGGGAGGTCCTTTGGCTATAGAAATGTTTGACATGCTTCGTGGAGTCGAACGAATGCACATAGCAAAATCCGTGGCACACTTTGCTGTAGATCTGATTGCCGGTATTGCAACAATAGCTCAAGAGGGACGTCACTACTGTGCTGAAGACGTTGGAGTGCTGGTGAACCCGCCTATTGTAATGCCCATTGAGGTTTGTGAAATGGGGCAAGATGCCTTTCTGAAGACACTCTGTGAGCAGGAGCCGCGTTTGCGCGAGACATTCTCCGACGATGATATTAAGACTATTCAGAACGAGTACGAGGAGTTCGTGCTTGCTGTGAGTCGCGAACCCATTCTCAGTGGCGTATTGAAGAAACACGATCGTGATACGGACGTGTCCTTTGCCTGGTCATGCGTCAATGGCCGATTCCGCATGCTACAAGAGTTCGTGGGTGGTTTGGCGTCTGTTGTGCCTGATTTGGCTGCGGGAACGATGGAAGCAGACATGACCTGGTTAAACTGGGAGAAACCAGACTACCGCCAGACGATGATTGACTTTGCGCTCGAAGGCATTTTGCATGCCAAGCAGAAGATGAAAGTTGAGTTGGTTGATATTCACTGCCTCCAGAGTGTGCTTTCTTCCACTGTAGACGGAGGCGTTTTGGGTAGCACCCCAGACACCCCTGATGTGGATCTCGCATCCTCTTCTCCAGCGCATTCGGCCGTGGCTGCAGCAGCATCTGCATCGCTTAGTGCCAGTTTGGTGAGTATGCCTCTTGGTAATGCGATACCTCTAAGCATGCAAAGCAACATAATAGCGCAGGATATCGCCAACCTATCTGGTGTGCCCATGTCAATCTCCAAGACAGGATCCTCCGCAAGCAGCACCGACGCCAGCAGTAGTAGCAGTACCGCTGCGGATCATGGATACATGCTTGTGTAGTGTGTAAAACCGGAGCGTTACTAATGCTATTCTGCCATTTGTCCTCTACACTTGCAGTGTGTCTCCGTCGCTGTAGACTCCTGGTATGCAGTTTCTTTCGGCGGCTTTGGCGTTGCTGGGTCTGTCCCCGGCCTGGTATGTGTCTGCGAAGGAGGTCTTCACGGGTAGAGCCACCACCTATGGCCTGGAATCAGCGCTTGGAGGTAGCTGCAGTGCCCGCATGGCACCGTTCGGTCTCAATTCGTCGCTGTTCGTGGCGATGAACTACGACCAATACTACGAGTCGTCCAGCTGCAGTCGCTGTCTATCTATTACAGGTGAGAGCGGCACAGTCACAGCTTTTGTGGCGGACCTGTGCTACGAGTGCGGCTACGGTAATTTGGACCTGAACACGGCGCTGTGGTACACGGTCGTTGGAGGCGACCCGCGTATTTCGGAGATCTCGTGGCACTTCACGCCTTGTCCTGACGAACAGGAGAAATTCTGCTGGAAGGAAGGCAGCAATGCACAGTGGTTCGCGCTCCAAGTACCAAACTCACGCGACGGTATCAAAGCAATGGAGATCAATGGCGTGGAAGGCGAAGTCATCGGTGTGACTTCGTTTTACCAGGTTTCACCGCCCGAAGCCATTGACCTGGAGAATGTACAAGTGAAAATCACGTCCAACGAAGGGATAACATCAAAGGCGACACTCAAATCGTCAGACTTCAACGACTGCCCCATGACAGATGACTCTACCAGCTCCACCCGCGGTACAAATGGTGGCACCACCACTGTCATCACCGATACGACTGGTGCCACCGCGCACTATATTGCATGGCAAGCATACCGGAGGCGAAGAACGAAGTTTTTCTAGTTATTCTACATCTGTTGGCTCTTGACAAGGAGCTTCATGTGTTGCATTAAAATAACATGTTTAGCTTGTACGAAGCAAGTGGATTTAGCAGTTGTCCTCGGTGCTGCGCCAGTTAGCCTTGTTGGTGTGCATTAGTATTCATGCCGCCTGTGAATGTGAATGGCACCTTGGCGAAATTCTGCATGTTCTTCTTCCAGTTCTCTGTCATGTCGCTCATTTTCCCCTCCATTTCAGCAATCTTGCCTGTGGGCTTACGCTGCATGCCCAACGTCTCGAGGTAAGTCGTCTGCTCGCTCTTCTTGAGCCCTTTCACGGTCATGATGTTCTGGAAGTCTTCCGCGGTTCCCTCAGGCCACATAATCTTGAAGCTTTCCACTAGCATCTCGTTGGGAGTGCCAATTAGCTTCAGTACGTTTTCCACCGTCGCCATCTCGTTTGTGACGAACTTGGTGTAGCGCGATGGGATCGTAGCCGTGCTTGATGAGGATGAGCTTTGGAACGCGTCGTTGTTTAGCACTGGCAACTGAAGGAACAACGTCTTGAGGGCGTACACGTCCAGCAATAGTTGCTGGGTTGCCACCTGGTTCACCTTTCGGCACTTGAATACTGCCTGTAGGATCTTGGGCACGAAGGAGGCGGCAAACTTATCGCAAAAATTCGTGAAATAGAGCGCAGACAGCATTTGGCGTAACACTGGCACAAATACCTGTAGTTTCTCGCCCATTTGTGTTACGTACAAACTCTCGTCACCTACCGCTTCCCACGTCTGCCAGTTCACCTTGTGGAGCGAGGTTAAATCATCATCTAACGACGTCTCCAGCCCGGCAACTATGCACTTCATTGCTGCAGCTCCCACATCATGGAAAGTATCGATTTCTTGGGACAGTTCGATAGCCTCACTGAATGCCTTGTCAATCTTGGCTCGTATCACTTCCTCCAGCGAAGGAAGCGTCTCAGCGCAATACTCGGCGGTATTGATTACAAAACAGAGTTCTTCTTCCTGCTTATCGCTCAATTTTACCTTGCTGATTGTCCCACTGCTTGATGCGTCAAGACTGCCCGTTGATCCAGTCGAAGCAGCAGGAAGTTTTTCGAGAAGCCGATGGGAGTAGAGCTGGAAGCAATGTTTGAATTCATTTTGGAGATCGAAAAATGTTTGTCCGTTCGTCAGTGCAGTGCATCGTTTGATAGAGTTGCGGATGTAGGCAAACATATTCACCGAGCTTGAAAATACCGGTAACTGGCCGTTTCGGTCCACAAGCTCGGCGCTCATGACTTCATTGATCATCTGCTCCATGTTCTTGCGCTCCAGCGCGACATACGCCGTCATGAAGGGGTCAAATGAACGAGAAATCATGCCTCGAATTGTTGGTAGAGTCTGGCTGCTGTCGCCGGTCAGCTCACCATTCTTCTCCATCTCTTCCTCTAGTGCTTTACGTTCAGCCTCACGCTTTTTGCGGCGATGCTTTCTCTTGATACCTTCAGCAGAATGCGGATCAATAACCTCACCGTTTTCATCCAGTTCCATTTCCTCCAGTTCTTCTCCTTCGGCAACTCCTTCAAATCGCTGTGCTGCGTCGCGTTCAAATATAAGTGTTCGCTGCAGAGACTTTAGCAGTAATGTGACGTCCATCTCGTCTGGAGTGTGTGCACCAATCTGTGCTAGCAAATGTGCTCGTGTACATTCACAAAATTGGATGCACATACGGCGGGCCATGCGCCAATGCTTCGGGAAGACAGCGTTCAGCCGAACGTCAATTGCAGCTAAAAGGTTGTAAAACCACGTGTAGCGCGTTTCAGCCTGCTGCAGTCCAGCACACTCTCCACCAACACCGTACAACCTTTCATAAGGCATCAACTCTTCATCGCAGAACAGCCGAATGAGTTTCTCTCGGGTTGCTTTGCCCAAGGCATCCACAACTGCACATGCGGCCGAAAGGTTGGCAAAGACTGCATTCCGCTCTTCTTCGGCCGGAAAATTTTCCTCTAATGCTCCCATTGATCCGATAGACCGGAAATCGGCAAAGATCTGTCCGCCGAGTTCTTCTTGTAAGGTTCGCACTGTTTTATGAAGCTCGACGATCTTACTGACGTTAGTGTAGCCGTCGAAGTGTGTAAACAACTGGTTTACAGCTTCCAGCAAAGAGGCTGCCTCCCGATAGTTTCGTTGAGAGGACATAAACTCCAGTTGGTCCACTGCGTTCACCAGCATGTGTAGTCGTTTTAGAGCCGTGAGTGTGGTCTGTAGGTGGCGTTTCGCGTAGTCAAGCTGCTTGATGTCGCGACAGATTTCCTGTACCATGACCTCCGACTGCTCCGCTTTTCCACGGATGTCGTGAATCTTGTGGAAGAGTTGCTGAGTCGCCATTTTGGCTTCCTTTAGGTCTACAAGCGCTTGGTGGGCCGCCAAACTCTGGTCCTGTGAGGCTTGCGACAGAGAATCGTCCAACTCCTTCATACGCCCGCGGAGACGGCTCACAAAGTCACCAATATCCCCCAGGCTCTGCTCGTCCGGGAAGTTCCGGTTGATGAACTCGCGCGCATTGAATTCTGGTCGGTCCAGTACGTCTTCCGAAGGCAATACTTTAGACAGAGTGTCCTCTACATTCTGCGGAAGCTTTAGCGCACTGCCCTCTTCGTGGCTACGCTCCTTGGAGGGACCACGGTGGAGTATCCGATCCATCTTCGTCTCCTTACACTCGGGTGTGACGAATGATAGGATATGCTAGAAGGTAGGCAATTGAAAATGGGTTCAGAACCTGTAATCCATCATATCTAGGATGTAGGAATGATGGGTTATAGTTTCTGGTTTCGCCTCGCAGCAAGGCACCACAAAGTCGGTCGATGCGCATCTGCATCTGGTGCTGTTGTTTCAGACTACATATATTGTACCGGCAGGGCTACGATAGCTGTAGCCTTGTATATGTTGTACTAGGCATCACGTAGTCAGTAGTTCGTAAGAAATCGCGGTAACAGCTCGCCTCTCACTTCGTTCAACTCAATGCCTGAATTGATTTCCGCAGCTCGGAACTCCATGCAGGGAAGGTGCAACCTGATAATCGCCCAACACTGACTGTGAGACCTACCTCGAAATGGTCAAGATGACTTGGTATTTGTAAGTAAGGAAAACCTGAGAACAAGGGTCGCTAATACACCTACCCCTGGGTAAGATCCCCTGGGAGTGATGGTCACTGAAAAACAACAGCTTCAACCATATTAATCCGCATATAGAAAATCTTTCATTCTTACATCGGTTGTGTATAGCTAACCTATCCTATAATTATCTCACACAAATTGGGGTTTCTTTGCTTCTGTGCTTCGAAAACGTCATTTCTACTTTGGAGCAGAAAGAAGCAACGCGTACAGGCAAGATGCAGATCTTCGTGAAGACTTTGACGGGGAAGACGATCACGCTCGACGTGGAGCCGTCCGACTCGATCGACAATGTGAAGCAGAAAATTCAGGACAAGGAAGGCATTCCGCCTGACCAGCAGCGCCTGATCTTCGCCGGCAAACAGCTGGAGGACGGTCGCACGCTGAGCGACTACAACATCCAGAAGGAGTCGACACTTCACCTGGTGCTTCGTCTACGTGGTGGCATGCAGATCTTCGTGAAGACTTTGACGGGGAAGACGATCACGCTCGACGTGGAGCCGTCCGACTCGATCGACAATGTGAAGCAGAAAATTCAGGACAAGGAAGGCATTCCGCCTGACCAGCAGCGCCTGATCTTCGCCGGCAAACAGCTGGAGGACGGTCGCACGCTGAGCGACTACAACATCCAGAAGGAGTCGACACTTCACCTGGTGCTTCGTCTACGTGGTGGCATGCAGATCTTCGTGAAGACTTTGACGGGGAAGACCATCACGCTCGACGTGGAGCCGTCCGACTCGATCGACAATGTGAAGCAGAAAATTCAGGACAAGGAAGGCATTCCGCCTGACCAGCAGCGCCTGATCTTCGCCGGCAAACAGCTGGAGGACGGTCGCACGCTGAGCGACTACAACATCCAGAAGGAGTCGACACTTCACCTGGTGCTTCGTCTACGTGGTGGCATGCAGATCTTCGTGAAGACTTTGACGGGGAAGACGATCACGCTCGACGTGGAGCCGTCCGACTCGATCGACAATGTGAAGCAGAAAATTCAGGACAAGGAAGGCATTCCGCCTGACCAGCAGCGCCTGATCTTCGCCGGCAAACAGCTGGAGGACGGTCGCACGCTGAGCGACTACAACATCCAGAAGGAGTCGACACTTCACCTGGTGCTTCGTCTACGTGGTGGCATGCAGATCTTCGTGAAGACTTTGACGGGGAAGACCATCACGCTCGACGTGGAGCCGTCCGACTCGATCGACAATGTGAAGCAGAAAATTCAGGACAAGGAAGGCATTCCGCCTGACCAGCAGCGCCTGATCTTCGCCGGCAAACAGCTGGAGGACGGTCGCACGCTGAGCGACTACAACATCCAGAAGGAGTCGACACTTCACCTGGTGCTTCGTCTACGTGGTGGCATGCAGATCTTCGTGAAGACTTTGACGGGGAAGACCATCACGCTCGACGTGGAGCCGTCCGACTCGATCGACAATGTGAAGCAGAAAATTCAGGACAAGGAAGGCATTCCGCCTGACCAGCAGCGCCTGATCTTCGCCGGCAAACAGCTGGAGGACGGTCGCACGCTGAGCGACTACAACATCCAGAAGGAGTCGACACTTCACCTGGTGCTTCGTCTACGTGGTGGCATGCAGATCTTCGTGAAGACTTTGACGGGGAAGACGATCACGCTCGACGTGGAGCCGTCCGACTCGATCGACAATGTGAAGCAGAAAATTCAGGACAAGGAAGGCATTCCGCCTGACCAGCAGCGCCTGATCTTCGCCGGCAAACAGCTGGAGGACGGTCGCACGCTGAGCGACTACAACATCCAGAAGGAGTCGACACTTCACCTGGTGCTTCGTCTACGTGGTGGCATGCAGATCTTCGTGAAGACTTTGACGGGGAAGACCATCACGCTCGACGTGGAGCCGTCCGACTCGATCGACAATGTGAAGCAGAAAATTCAGGACAAGGAAGGCATTCCGCCTGACCAGCAGCGCCTGATCTTCGCCGGCAAGCAGCTGGAGGACGGTCGCACGCTGAGCGACTACAACATCCAGAAGGAGTCGACACTTCACCTGGTGCTTCGTCTACGTGGTGGCATGCAGATCTTCGTGAAGACTTTGACGGGCAAGACCATCACGCTCGACGTGGAGCCGTCCGACTCGATCGACAATGTGAAGCAGAAAATTCAGGACAAGGAAGGCATTCCGCCTGACCAGCAGCGCCTGATCTTCGCCGGCAAACAGCTGGAGGACGGTCGCACGCTGAGCGACTACAACATCCAGAAGGAGTCGACACTTCACCTGGTGCTTCGTTTGCGTGGCGGCTACTAAGAGTTGATCTCATTTGTAAAGGTCAAAACTCCATTCCACTACTTGTAGATAGTTAAAGGCTATCTCGAAATCAATTAAAACGGTGGATCTCATGTTGTTGTTGTGAAATGTGGGTTTGGTTGTTACTCATTATTTTTAGTTGATTCATCAAGTAGGAAAAAGGAAATGGATTCAGTCGAGATAGGGATGAAGGAGGAGACGGAGCTAAGCGATAAGGAGTGGCGGCAAATGAGACGTCAAATGCCGAAGCTCGCCTTCGAGCCGGTACCAGAGACGCCGGCTTTACTTCCGCGATCACTCTATGGTGAAAATGAAGATGATTTAACGACTACGCGTGATGAACAATCTGAAAGCTCTCTCCGACCAAACCGTTCGCCCACGAACACCAGGTATTGCCGCATTCTCGCTACTCTGCTGACATCAAACTAACTTATGATGCGTGATAACAGCTTTGACGAATTAGAACAAACGATAACCGACAAGACTGTCAAAGCGGGTAGTGGTGAATTGCCTTCTACTTCAATTGCTGTATCTCCCATGATTACCAGGCGTTCTCAGCCTCTAGAACATAACCAACCACCTGAAAGCAACTATGAGCTTAATGACGCCGAAATTGCAGCAATCGATGCTCAGATGGCAGCAGCACAGGAAACAACCCGCCGATCGATTATGGTCAACTCGATCCACTGCATTGTCCTGGATATTGGAGCTGATTCATATTGTTTGTGTGCAATTAACAGCGTGCAGTTATGGATCTCAAGGCAAAGAAAGCACGAAGCGAAGCTCTAGAGCGCATGAAGCTGTCTGCTGCTCATACAAACGACGTCAAGATCCTTCAAGTAATCCTCTCGTACTTGTAGCGTGGTTGGCAAGGTTTTGCTTATTGTTTGCGTGATTTGTAGGATAAGGTGGAGAGGTTGAAAGAACAGGTTGCTCACGCAGAGGTACAACGAGAACAGCGTGACTTGCTGTTAGATCGATTTTCAGAGTTCACTGCAAAACAATCGCGCCTCAACGTACGATTTTGGATTTCTTTGATTGTACCAGCAACTCACATTTTGCTATGAAGCAAGGACGGTGGAGTGGAAATTATTCGCTGGTGGAATGCTTTCACACGTGGGGTGGGATTATTCAACAAACCGCAGCGAAGCGTAGTGTTTTACGCCGCATTCTTGCTTTATCCTGTAAGCGACAACAACTTGCAAGCTTTCGAAGTTGGATGGAAAGCACACGCGAACTCCGATTTCAGAAACAGCTCCAAGATCAGCAAGATCGATGCGAGAATCGCATCATGGTAATGTCCAAGGAGTACCAGCTTACAATACAGCAGGTACGATCTACTCGTAACTGGTTTCCTTGATCTATTTCGCTTACACGCTATGCTCAACAGCTTCAACAAGAAATTGAATCTGCGAAGACTCAAGTAGCTGAATCTCAAAGATGTCGGCAAAAGCTAGAAGAGGATCTCCGACTTATATTCTTGCGGGGTGTATCAGCGATGAATATCGAAGCCTTGACTGTCTTTGGGTCCAGCCACAAACAAAACCGCAAGCTCAACGAACAGGAACGATTGATGCTACCGTCACGTCACCAAGAGGTAACCAGTAACCAAACTGTTGAATGGGGGAAACCCAATTCTATGTCTTCCGATGGTCTCATCGCTCCGGAAACCTTGCCACCACCAAAGAAACCAACACCAAATACATCGCCAGAAGAAGTATATATCCCAGTTCCTGCCGTGGCTGATGTGTCAACAAGTGGATGCTCAATGCCGTCACACTCACAAATATCTGTAGAGAGACCCTGTTGTTCCCAGGTTCCACAACATCTCAACCGAGTTACCAATGGAGGGTCACACCTTTGCAATACTCCTGGGTTACGCAGTGCAGAAATGATTCGTCAGCACGAGCTGTGTCAACCCGCGAGCCGATCAACATTTCCATGCTATCGACCTGCCTCTGCTCCATCCCCAACAAAGAAGAGATCAACCTCTCACATGAACGCCAAAAACCAAGTGGAGTTGCAGTACATGCGCAGTACCGTTGCTGCCTCCGCAGCACGAGCAACATGTACTCGTCCGGCGTCCTCTACTCGCTCTCCACTATCTTCTGCCAAATCGCGTAGATCGTAAAGCGATAAAAATGGATTGGGTTTCGCTTTCTTAGTTTCATTTCTGCGTCAGGGATCGCTCGTGATTTAGTCAACTTTAACATCATAGTAGAATGAGCTGGGAGCAGGTTGGTACTGGCGCGCAACACTTCTCTTCACGCTTTGAAATTAGCGGGGAAGGTCTCGATGCAGGTATCGGACTGGAAGATGGTGATGAAGACGAGGTATGTCCTTCATTCACAATAAAGCATCACTATATCTCATGTGTCACGAAATTTATCTAAGATTGACTTAGAAGGCTACGAAGAGTACTTGGAGCACTTGAAAAGGTAACGAATAAGTTCCGAGTTCTTACATCCCCTGACAGAATACCTCGTGTTTATGGGTACAGCAAGGCAGCAATTCGGCCTTGCAGTGCCCGAGTTGTGCGACCAACACCAGTGGAATCTCCCCAGTTTTCCACGACCAATTCTGTACCTACTAGACCTACCCGACCAGTTAGTGCTCGTCCACGAATGCGCTCTACGCCAAGAGACTCGTTGGATAGCTGTACACTCAACAGCTCTAAAGCTCATTCAAGTGGTATGGGACCACGACGGAAGCGTCAAGGCGAAAACCTAGTTCACGCCCGAATCCGAGCGGTGTACAATGATGTTGGGCGTTCTACCCGTCCAATGAAGCAAACAGCTACAAAAAAGTTTAATAGCGAGTCCAATGGAGCTGACATGCATGACGAATACTACAGATTAGTTGACGCCGAGAGCGAACTGAAGGTTGCTTATCTTCAAGAACAACAGAAACGCGTGAAAGCTGTAGCACACGTTCGTCGCCTAGAAGAGATTCTAGCAATGAAGGACAAGAAAATCGAATCCTTGCTTCACGCTAAGGCAGTCGGTGCAGATCGACCATTAAGCATGAGCAGAGGAGCTGCTCAAAGGGAAATTGCCGAACGTGATCGCCAGTTCCAAGTCTTAACGCAAAAGCTAAGAGAGAAAGTTGCCCAGCAGTCCCAACTACTGAGCTCCTACGAAGAAGCAATGCAATCTCTTCGCAGCAGTATGAAAAGCACAAATTTGATGGAGCTAGAGGAAGAGAGAAGCCAACTATACCAGGAGCTACGTCATCACCAAGAGCTCTTGGATCGACAACGCCTTGAATTGGATGCTCACCAACAAAAATTAGTAGGTCTCATAAATGCGGAAGCGAGCAGCAAAAATCGAATTGCCAAGCTTCAGCGAGAGAACAAGATTATTGCTCACGAAAAGCGCAAATTAGAGCAAGAAGTTGCATTTCTGAAGTCGCGAGTAGTACTGCTTCAGAATCATCTCACCCTTGAACAACGTAAGCGGACATATGATCGAGAATTTAGTGAAAGTATTAGAAAGAATGCATCTACGTCACCAACACAAAGGATGATGCTGGCCCAAGCACTCGAAGAGATGAAAAGGCTCGTGCAGAAAGAGACGGTGGCCTCCATCAAACATGAAAAGTTGAAATCGCCCAATTCCCACTCCATTCTAGCACATCCAGACATGGTTGTGCGATCAGATTATCCGAGACACCCTCATTCTTCTAGCACGTACTCAAATTTTCAAGATCAAGCCAAGCCAGGGTCGGATCAGTTAGCTTTAAAAACCTGGCGGGAGGAGCAAGCTGATTGCAGTGAACGCAAGGAAGGATTGATGACTGCTCCACAATCTACAGATCAATTCATACAGAGTGATGAAGCTCAACCCAACGGCATTGCTCTGAACCAGAAGGGCATTGCTTATTCTGGCACGAACGTAATGCAAGACTTGCACCAAACAGAAACAAGTAAATCAAACGAGAGGGCAAGATCATTGACAAGCACCAGAACCGTCACTGAGTGTGGTCAACAGTCTAACGATGCTTACAGTAAACCAACTGTAACCGAGAATGGAGTGAATCAAATAACAGATGATGAACTGTCGAAGATGCAGCAACAAAAACTAGCTGACATCGCAAGTGTTTTGAGGCTGGTCATCGACGATGATGTCGACAGCGAGTTATCAACAGATATACTGGACGACGCGCAGAACCTCTGGAGCGATCCCAGGACGAAAAAAAATAATTCTATTGACGATGTCCATTCTGTAAGGTCAAAAGATCAAGGAGTTCAAGAAAAGAAGGAACCCCCACCTCTGCCAGGTATGGCCATCATCACCATGGAAGAGATCCTGCAAGATGGATCACAAGACGAAGGCCAATCATCACAGGCCTTAGACGATTTATACCCATCCGACTTTCTCGATACCGACGCTTGAACCGACAGGGAGACAGAAAGAAGTCGAAAAGACATTTATCTACATCCTATTACTTACATTCATGTGCTTCCTCAGAGGGATAAATGGGGGCACTCATCTTCTTTGTTTCAATCAAGAAGATTATTGGCTGCTTGGATCACGGAGCTTGAAGACTCGTGTTCCGACGCGTAGATCTGTGCCCACGTGACTTTCCCCTTGCACGCACGTACACAGGCTCAAAGAACTCGATGTGCTTACTGATGTTGACATCGTCCGGCTTAGGGTGACGACCCAGGAGCTTCAGAATACCACCACTGCTGTGGGAAGATGGCGGCTCGGCTCCTTCCTCTGACTGCTTTTCCAAGACTTCACTCTTGTTCTTGTTTGCGCGCTCTTTGGCATGCTGATGAACTAGGTCCAGATACATTTCGCCGTCGTCTGAATTGAATAGTTGCGAGTAGTATTCGAACAGTGCTGCATTGCGAGCTTCGATTTTGTCGTCGTCTTTGGCTTCTCCACTCTCTAGATGCACCAGGATCTTGTTCTGAGCAGGGAAAGGAACGACCCCAGGCGTATCCACTGCCGTCTGGTACTGACGGTGGTGGTGATGATGAGTATGATGTGGGTGCTGATTGGTGGTAGGTCCTTGCCCTTCGCCGTCAGTCTCGCTGGAACTTTTCTTTCTGAGGCCGAACGTGTGTCGCACAAGACTGGAGAGCGAAGTGGGTGATCCCTTAGATGTCGAGGACACAGACGAGCGCGACGTAGACGACGAGCTCGACAGGAAGCTCTCGCGTCCGCTAATCAGACCACTATGGGGATCTCCATGTTTCTCCGCGTAGAGTCGAACAAACTCCCGATGTAGCCGCAGAAGTGCCTGGAAAGTGCCCGAGAAGCCTAAGCGCGTGTGGCTCTCCCGTGGTGAACCCACGACAAGTTCCACGTAGTAGCGCACGCGCAGCTTTGTTTTCTTGGTGTTGGTGACATTGCGTTCCTCCTTGTGTGCTGTGATGTCTACGCCGACCGTCGGCGGAGTCATGTTCCCACGTGTCGTGTAGTAGTAAGTAGTCTGACAATATCGAAATGGCAATTACAACTGGAGAAAACAATTTTGACCAATAAAAAAGACGCTGCAAAAACCAGTCTGCGACGTGTGAACAGTGTAGCCATCAATAAGCAAGCTTCAACATGATAGTACCTGGGGCAATACACCCCATGAAAGACATCAATATCGCCTATCCGAGTACTAATGCTGGAGAATCAACCAGATATTGCCTAGCAACCCGAGGGCACTAAACGACACTAAATTTTACGGTCGACAGAATGCCGGATGTTGGTCTTGCCCCAAGAAATGAGGTAGTGTCACGAGCAGGATGTTCTCGGACGTATTCTGGTCACGATTCATTGTCATACCAAAACAGCTTTTGTGTCGACAATGGAGTACACTGTAAACCTTAACGCAACGAACGACCTCGTCCTTGCACTTGCGTAAAGTGCTTCAACATGTTAACAACGTTATGCCTGCTTCTCGTCGTCTTGCACGCGATGAACATCTACGAGCCAGTGACCTAACAGCTTAACACACGATGCCAAGACGCCGTCATCTTTGGTCGTAGATTCGTCCACCTCGAGCACCTGGTCGTAGTTCGGCTCTATGGGTGCCTGAAGAAACCCACTAAATGGCACCAGACTCGCCTTTGTCCCCTTTACCGGAGAATTCGCGTCCGTGGGCGTTGGCTTGGAAGAGACTCCTACGCATCCCTTTTGGTTATCACGCTCATGACTGTCGACTACCGATGTTGATAGATCAACCTTTTTCATTTGCTGCTCGTAAATCATGCGCTCCATTGTGCCCGTGCTCACGAGTCTGTATACATGCACAGTTTTTGCCTGACCGATGCGGTGGGATCGGCACATCGACTGAAACACAGCAATTTACTAAAAGTGAGTCCCACACCAAATTGGCAATGAGGTTTTCGTCACCTACCTGGTGATCATTGGAGGGATTCCAACTAACGTCGAACAGCACAAGTCGATTTGCTGCGTGAAGGTTGATACCCTCGGCACCAGCGCGCGTAGAAACCAAAAGTAGTTTCACGGGAGAATCAACCGAGCTGAAGCGCTGGACAAAGGGTACAACAGCAGCTTGTAGTTAGGACAATTATAGTAATATACACACAGGAGCAATGCAATACCTGAATGTATTCCATGCGCTTGGTGCCGTTTGTGCTGCCGTCAATCTGCAAAAACCACTCGTCGGCTGGTGCATTTGATACGGTGGTGATGAAACTATCGGTCTGACGAGCACCACCTGCTCGTGTATGATGTCGACGCTTGCGCAAAATTCCAGCTGGGTCGCGATTCGGCCGTGGGGCAATTTTGCGTCGCTTCAATTTATGTGCAGTACCTCCTTCCTTTAAGCGCTTCCGGGCTTTTGCGTCATTGTCTGCAGCACGTGATGGACTAAATACACTTGCACGCAGAAAATCAGAGATAACCTTAAGCGTAGGCACACTCTGGGAGAACACGACCACCTTGTCACCACAGGCGAAGCTCTCTTGTACGATACGCAAAAGCACCGCCATCTTACCACTGTTTTCTAGAACTTCTGCGCGATAAGCACTGACTTGCTTTGGCGTCCCGATTGCTTGTCCATTTTCGCTGCCTCCCCCGAAGATAACGGAACGCGCCCACTCGCAAGACTTTTGGGTATCTGTGAGCTTCTGGCGCTTTCGACGTCTCTGAGCAGCAGCAATTTGCCGCTTTTCCTGCAAACGTTCTTCACTCTCCCATGCCCAGCCGCTTGCGTCGTCTAAAGTTGGTGGACTGTCATTGGTTTCGTCGTCATCATCTAGCAGTAATGCAGAACCATCTTCTTGGGAAGGACACAGTTTTGAATAAATAATGTCCGGATGATTCATCACCTGCAATAATGCAGCGTACGCAGTCAATAGATCAGCAGTTGCTCGACCGGGACTCTCACTATCGCAGAAAAAATCAAGAAAGTCGCAATACAAGCGATGTTGCACTGGCGAGAGCTTGCAATACAAGATCCACTCCAATTTGGGCGGCAGTTGGGAACGAAGTAGTGCTTTGCCTCGACGCAACACGACACTCTGCAACTTTTCAATTAGTTCTTGCGAACGTGAAGTATTTCCCTCCAAAATAGGCCTCTCGTATTTCGCTCGGAACTCGTCATAGGTACCAAGGAAGTTATCTCGTGCAAAATTAACCATGCACCAATACTCGGACAACGAGTTTTGCACTGGATAACCAGTGAGTACCAGACGTCTAGGGGATTTAATCTGAGCCACACTTTGGCACAGCAACGAGCTTGGGTCCTTCATCCGGTGACCTTCATCCATGACAACAAGATCTGCGCCGGGGGAGCACAGCAAACGTCGAAATTCGCGTGCTGTACGCTGCACTTTGGCGGTCTCTTGCGCAGAAACACTGGTAATTTCCATGGTGGCTGAGGCCATACGTGAGCATACTCGTATAGATGCTTCACGCGCAGTATCAAAGCTCGCTGGCGTCATTGTAGGGTTCAACAGCCCACGAAACATCTCGTAACCCATTAAC
Organism: Phytophthora palmivora; assembly: GCA_008079305.1. NCBI lineage: Eukaryota > Oomycota > Peronosporomycetes > Peronosporales > Peronosporaceae > Phytophthora > Phytophthora palmivora. The sequence goes on from VOQZ01001975.1 coordinate 33,137, forward strand.
AAAACACCACCAGTGCGTTTCCAGCGCTGCAGCAGTCGCAGTCGACCTGCCGTAGTACCCTTGGTCGTGGAAGAATCTAACGTTAGAACAGGACAGCGCTCGCGCGCCTCTGCACCCAACCACTTTTGAAACTCGGAACTCCAGTTAGGCAAGCAAATCGCCGGACACAGCACCAGCACCGTCACTAGTGGCTCATGATCGTCACGACTGCTGTTTTGCTCTTCCGCATTCTTCAAGTCTGTTTTGTTTGTTTTGCAATCGTAGGAGCTGGCATCCTTGCTACGTCGCTTGCGTGCGTCGATCTCGTCAACGATGAAGGAATAAATAACAGTGATAACTTGCAAAGTCTTGCCGAGTCCCATGTAGTCTGCCAGGATGCACCCGCGACCAGCAGCCACGTTTGAGTGTAGGAACTGTACGCCTTCTACTTGGTGTGGTTTCAGCAAGGGTTTAATCTCTCTCGCGATCCAAATATTGTGTTCGTTATTCTCGTGGCTGTCCGTAGAAAGTGAACCCAGCCGCACTCGACCATACTCATCCGTCTCCTCATCGACAGCGCTAGAATCTTGGTCAGAAACTAGCGGACTTGCAGCCTCCACGCTCGTGGCTTCGTCTTCACCGAGAATTGCATCGTCATCTTCTGTGGGGCAAATGCATGGGAGCATCATGCAACTCATGCACGACGACGTGGCGTTGGCTGCGAATAGTTGGCGTAGATTCGGCTTCGCCGACATGGTTTTTTGTACGTCATAAACTTGGTCCACGAAATCAACCGCGCCCTCGGCGTCGCCCACACAAATGCAAGGCAGTAGACCACACGTGCATCCACACCCGCCCATGCTGTTCTTGCAGTGGCTCTGTTGGTTCGTAGTCGTCGCATGAAGAGATCCATGTCACTAAAGTGATGAGTGACCCTGTGTGGACCACACACGTAGTACCGAAACCATCTGGTAAATTATTGTGATTTCCGAGCAGGGCGATTCGCTGCTTGGTTCCGTATGAATTGGTAGTAACATTGGAAGGGCTTGACCGGCGTTCGTGTGGGTAAGTCCCGAGACCAGTTGGGATTTTTTATGTACTGGCACCATCTATGTCCATATCAAATTGTCGGTCCCGTTTGGGTCTAGGACACTCCACCTTACATAAGCTAACTAAGCGAAATTTGCCCCTCTGAAGTATGTATTTTCTCCTGTCTCATTCTCCAAAACGACACGGTACAAACCAAGCGAGTAGTGCGGGGAAGGAGGACACTTTCTTTACGACTTGTGACGGGGTCACACGAGCACCTTGCTTGAGGAAGCGTGCTATCAGGAGTATACAAACTCCTAGTGAACGACAGTTCACAAGTCCTGGTCTTAGGGGACTTAATAGCTAGTTTGAAGTAAGTTTAAGACTGATTTATTTATAGTTAATTAGGTTCACTTGGCCTGTAATACAAACTCCTAATTAACTATACTTTAAGCTAATTATGCATATAAAAGGTAGGTTTAAAGCTATTGGTTGGCCCTCAGCCACCGAACCTACGTGGCAGTAGTGTGGCTGACACCACAGTGTGGTCCACACCACTCCATCAGAGTATTAAAACAAATACCCACAGAAGTATATCTACTTCTAAAGGCGGTACCCTTTCTGGGGTACCCCTTTCATGTAACCCCGTTACATCCTCCCCCACTTAGGTTTGATTTTCACCCAATCAAAATGAGGCAAATGTGAACCCTTCACATTTCACTCGAAGAGTCGAAATTCTTCGACGGGCCGCCGAGCTCTTGCGCTACGGCTCCCTGCTCTCACAGAGCTCCAGGCACGTTGCCATTACGTCCCCAAGGTCTCCTCGTCGACCTCAGAGCATGCCCCGAAGGGGAAGCTCAAGTGGCGCCTCTGCGCCCACAAAGACAAAGGCTGCGAAGCCAAAGTCAAAGACGGCTAAGCCTCGCGGCAAAGCCAAGACATAATTTGATGTCATTGCGAAAGCAAACAAGGTGCAAGATGCACCTGACGTGGCAGCGAGCACTAGCTCGCTCCACAGACGATCTCCGTCGTCATTACTGGACCACTGCGAGAACCCAAGGTCCATTCGCAGGTCCATGAGCAAGTCTCAAGTCAGCTTGACTGACGATACCCTTGTCGCCTACCCTGGCGACGAGGGTAAGGACTAAAAACTGAGTCCAAGTCCGCGATTAACAATCCGGACACAGGCACCACAGCTGGTGGTGCCGATGACGGCCACGGCAACGTGGACGCCAAGGAGGCTTTACCTCCTGAGAACTTGACATTGGCAAAGGGCGAACGACGTGCCCAGGTTACCAACACGGCTAACCATGCCAATGAGGCCAGCGCCAGGAAGCGCAGCGCCTCTCAGTCGCTTCACATAAGCGACCAGGATCTTGATGAGGCCTATAACGAAGAGCCTCTTGAGGTTGCGAACAACCTCGATGAGCAGCAAGAAGAACTACTTGCTGCTCGACTGGCTAGACAGCCAGTCCATCGTGAGCGTACTCACACTGAGCGTTGGGTTCTTACCCACGCTCCAGGGCATTCCCCCCATGAGGGCCATGGCTCTCTGCTGTTCCTTGAGCAACTCATGGACCCACGTCCATTGGCAGGAGGTCATACCTCCATGGGCGCGTACGAGCGCCACCTGATTAAGGGCGTGTCTCTATTCTTCGAGAACATAGAGGCCGCCAGGTGCGTGCTTCTTGCACCGCACCAAATTCCCTTAAAGGAATTTACTAGACTTCGGAAGAAGTCCGAGACCAAGGGAGGTCTCCACCCCTTGTGGGGATTCCCTTCGGTGCAGCCGGAGAATACCTCCTCAGTTGCACAGGTCACTGGGTCCCTCACAAGGGTTGCCCAGTCTAGGAGCTCCAAGCTGAAGCTCAGCTGGAATTCATTTTGATCCAGCGGGACCTTCGGGTCCTGGTCCTGCAGAGTCTTTTCTGCAGGACGAAGTGCGTCAAACCCGTGATCGAATAAATGCGATCGAGATTGCACTTGACATTGGGCTTGGCGGTCTAGCCACCGCCCAGTTTGGCAAACCAACTGCCCTGATGTCCTACGTCAGGACGTGGACGCTCTCGGTCGCGAGACTCGGGAGCTCCACGGGCGGGTTAACCGCCGAGTCCCAGCTTCCGCCTTAATGGGACTCCGTCGGAGCCTTGATGCTCTTGCCAGTGAGGCGCACGGTCACATGCCCTCTTATGAGCCGCAGTGGTATTCTTCCCACTCGGCTTATGGGTATAGCTCTTGACGGAGCTCATACCGTGCGGCCCCAGCGTACTCTTTTGTGAGCCGCATGGGTGCCAGCCTGCATTCCGTTTTGCAGGCTTTGACAACTCCTGTTGGTGTTGTCCGCGAGACTCAACCTCGATTTGAAGAGGGGAGCTCGCCCACTCCTGATCTTCTTCTGCCCTCTCAGGGCGAAGATCCTACGGACCATCGTACCGTTTAAGACGCCCCACGTAAGTCGTTGGGTGCGTCGCCATTGACCTCACGAGGTCGATAGTATAGGCAGCGCCGTGCCTGCCGAGGACCCCAACGGGTCCAATGAAGCGATGCTTCAGTTTGTTACTCCCAATGGAGCGAACCAACATTAACGGTAGGTTCTTAGTGTTTAAGAGGACCAAGTCCCCAACCATAAACATGGATAAGTTTCCTCGACCATTCTTGTCTGAGTACTCCTCTGTCTGTTCTGGGTCGACGCCATTGCGTCTCTAACCCGGCTGATCTACGTCAGCCTGTCGTCTATAAACGACGACAACTGTCTTCTTAAAGACTCGGGCTCAATTTCTGAGACCTGGGAGGAAAAGGCTTTCCGAGCCTCTCCCCCACTTACGATGGAGGCCACAGTGCCTCCCCGCAAGGTTAGCGGCACCTGGGGGTGTCGTAACCCATTCAGATAGAACGGGGTAAACCCCGTTGATGCGTGTACCGCATTGTTGAGTGCAAACTCAACCATAGGAAGCTAGTCCGACCAGGACCGAGGTGCTTCCGCACAGATACTGCGCAGAGTATCTTCGAGCACGCGGTTGACGCGCTCCGTCTGACCATCCGTCTGCGGATGGTCCGCAGTTGACATCGTCAACTTAGTTCCCAACAATTGGAACAGGGTGTCCCAAAACGCACCCGTGAAACGCGGGTCTCTATCCGAGACTATGGTCTCTGGTAGACCATGATAGCGGAACACGCTATCTAGGAACAGCTGTGCCGCTTGTTTCCCAGTGACCTTGTCACGTACCGGAGCAAGATGTACCATCTTGCTCAAACGGCAGACAAACACCAATATGCCGGTGTTGCCCCTGTCATCGGCCGGCAGGCCGAAGACGAAGTCGAGACTCATCGACTTCCAGCAATCCGCTGGTACAGGTAGGCTCTGCAGTGGAGCCGAGGCGTGGCCCGAAGGCTTCACCCTCTGACATGTTTCACATGTCTTGACATAGTGTGCCACCCACTTATACATGCGGGGCCACCAAAATGTCTGAGAGACCATTTGGTAGGTCTTCTCCCGGCCAAGATGGCCACTTATCGGCGCATCATGCGCCTCTAGAAGTATGTCATACTTCAGATCCTCGTCGTTTGGAACGACAACCCGAGGAGGATCTCTAGGGTCTACTCTGTAATGGAGTAACCCATCGGCCAGCTCATAACGATGGAGCTGCGCCCGCTGTCGAGGCGAAAGCCTGTCGACTTTGGCGTCCTTGCCATCGGACAAGAACTGCACCAGTGGTGTATAGTTCTCGTCCTCCTGATACGCCAAGCGTATCCGATCATATAGATCTGTCGTGACCCGACTGACATGAGCTAGCTCATAGTCAGGTCGACGCGACAATGCATCGGCAAGCACGTTGAGCTTGCCCGGCTTGTATTCAACGCGGAAGTTGTATTCCGCGAAGAATGACAGCCACCTCGCCATCCGCTGCGACAGATGCGGCGAGTTGGTGGCAGTCCGCAAGGACGCGTGATCAGTATAGATCACAAAGGGCCTCGTGCCCAAGAGATGTACTCTAAATTTGACAAGAGCGTACTTCATCACAAGTAGCTCCTTGTCATGAACGGGATAGTTCCGTTCGGCAGCCTTCAGCTGCCTGGACTGGAAGGAGATGACACGTTCGTGTCCTTCATCGTCCTTCTGCAACAGCGCACAGCCTATTGCATAGTCAGAAGCGTCACAGACGACGCTAAATGACTTGTTTTCGTCCGGCAAGGCCAGGACTGGCGCTTGCTGTAAGCTCGCCTTGATGCTGTCAAAAGCATCCTGGTGCTGTTGCTCCCAGACCCAGTCGGCCTCTTTCTTTAAGAGATCCGACAAGGGTCGAGCTAGTTCAGCGTACCCTGCGCTGTACTTGTGAAGATAGTTGGCTAAGCCCAACCACTTCCGGAGGTCCTTCTGCGACCTCGGGGTCGGCCAAGCCGCTATGGCCTTGACCTTCCCTGGATCGGCGCGTACGCCGACCCTGCTGACAAAGCAACCGAGGACTTTTATTTCCTCAGCTGCAAAGACGCACTTGTCGATGTTGGCATAGAGCTTGTTAGCTCTCATGACCTCAAACACTCGACGGAGGTGCTTCAAATGCACCTCCATAGCCGTCTGGCCACCTTCGGCACGGCTATGGACGAATATATCGTCGAAGTACGTCTGAGCGAACGTACGCAATGGTCTAAACAGTTGTGTGACCAAGCGATTGAACGTCGCTGGGGCATTCGATAGCCCCTGTGGCATCACTAGCCACTCCCAGAGCATCCCACTCGGGGTGCTCACTGCGGTGAGAGGAATGTCACTCTCCCGCATCAGGATCTGGTAGTATCCGTCTACCAGATCCAGGGCACTGTACAGCGTACAGCCCGACATGTTGTTTAGCAACACATCCTTGCGAGGGATCGGCGTCTGCGCCGGTACCGTCGCATTGTTCAGCTTGCTGTAAGCGTGAACCAGACGCCACTTCCCGTTCGGTTTACGAACGCAGAAGGTTGGCGTCGAGTGCGGGGGCTTCGACTCCCGCACCATGCCCGACTTCGCCTTTTCGGCGAAGAAGGCATCTATGACCTCGCACTGCTCGCGAGGTAGAGGCCACTGCCTCGTGACACAATACTTTGTGCCAGGCACGAGGTCAATCTCGTGCCGAACTCCCCGATCCTGCGGGAGTTGGGATGGTGGGTGCTTCGACACCACATCCGAGTATTCCTTCACAAGAGGATACACTGGATCCTCCGGGTTCTTGAGAATCTCAGAACCCAAGCGCGTTGCACGCTGCTTCGTGAACCCCTCCAGGACGTCCTCGTCCATTACGGAGGAAGAGTTCAAATCTTCAGGAGAGGTCTCCGGCTTCAGGAGCACCATCCCCGCAATCTCTCCGGCCTTCAACTCGGCCAGGAAGTCCTTCATGGACAATTCCTCGAGGTTCAGCAGTGCTGACACCTCTGGCAGTGCCTCCAGATGGACGGCACCTGCCCTAACTTGACGACCTGACACGCCGTCGAAGACATGGCATTGCTCTTCGACCGGCCGTGCCGGTGGAGTCTCAGACTCCGAGTGTGGTACTTGGTTATCCACACGGGAGGTGCTCAACGACACCTCCACACTCGTACTGGTCTTCTTGACCCCGCGTGGAACTCTGTTACCCACGCTAGAGACGCATACTGCGCTCTCGATCTTCTCGGTCTCTTCGACCTCGTGTGGAACTATGTTACCCACACCGGAGGCGCCCTCAGCGCCCTCCCCAGCAGCCTCAGCTGCTTGCGGACCTATGTTACCCGCTTGCGGAACTACGTTACCCGCCTGTGGACCTATGTTACCCACTTGTGGACCTATGTTACCCACACAGGAGACGCCTTTAGCGCTCTCCTTAGCAGCCTCTGCTGCTTGCGGACCTATGTTACCCGCCTGGTCAGTGCCGTCCGGCACTGCCACAGTCGAAGCCCATACGGCGCGACGACTCTTAGCGTTGGGACTTGCCGTCGTGGCAATCCCACACGCTTGGCAATGAGCCTTGGTCTCACGACCGGTTGCGAGGCTCATCGCAACATCTTCGTTGGAGTCCGTGACTACCAATACTTCTTCGGGCGCGTAAGCGCCTTGGCGACCATCTCTGGCGCCCCAGTCCCGGACAGAGGTGGGAACATTACTCACCAAAGCTCTGTCGGAGACTGCGGGCCGGCTAGCCCCAATGGCTTTGCCGCGCCAATCGATCCAGGGCTCGTGCTTTTCGAGCCACGGCATGCCCAGGATCAAGTCGTACTTGTCCATGTCTAGGACAAGGAACGACTCCGTGCTGTCAAAGTCTTCAAACTTTACAGCCAGGTCCATACGGACCCCAGGTACGTTAACCACCGTACCATCGGCCAGTCTCACCGAGACCTGGCCCCTGCCTTTGCTTTCTCGCAACGCATCGGCATACTTGTCGCCATTCCGCGCGACCGTCTGGCGTCGAGCAAAGTTCGTCGACGCCCCAGAGTCAATCAGGACTCTAAAGGGATCTCCATATCCCCGTACACTCGCGTGTACCACGAGCAGTCCGCCGCTGCTCTTTCTCGTTTCGAGAGCACCTAGGCTCTCAGGGGCTAAGCCTCCATGGCGTGCGCCGTCCGCACTCCTACCATGGGGACTTAGAACTTCCCCAGTAGGGCGCCCCGCCCCTACTGGTGACCCCAGTTCCACTGGCCCTTGGGTCGCGGCTTCTGCCACGGGCCCCTCGAGCCCCTAGGTTTGGAAGGGAACTTCCTTTGCCCTCCCGCAGGGCAGGCACGTTGCATGTGCCCGAGCTTCCCACATCCGTAGCAACGGATGGAGCTCTGTACGGCCGTACCCAGTTCCATGGGTACCGGCCCGGTGCTAGCTCCAGCTGCTGGAGCGCCTTGCACTGCGCCTGGCGACGCATTGTGGCTTTGCCACACCGACGTAGGAGTACGAGCCTGTCGGTGGCTGTACTCCTCTTGGAGGGCGATCTGGATCGCCTCCTCCATAGTGTTCGCATGCACGCGGAACAACTGTGTGCGGGATGGGCCCACCTTCAGGCCATCCATGAACACGGTCACTTTGATGTGTTCAGGTAGGGGGTTCCCCACCAGAGATGCAGCGAGTACTCGCATCTCTTGGATGTACTCATGCAGCTCACGCTTCCCTTGTTTACAGGCAAGGAAGCGCGAGCGCTGGCGATACTCATAGTTCGCCGGAAGGAAGGCGGCTCTAAGCTGTTGACACAGCTGAGCCCAGGTTGTGAAACAACCCGGCGTTGTCGCTTCGCGCGTGTACGCCCAGGTCTTCGCCCGACCTCCTAGGTTGGACAGGGCGAAAGCGACTCGAAGTCGCTCGGTCGAGATTAGAGCCGCGTCCATCGCGAGCTCTACCTCTCGGACCCAGAAGTGGAGGTTCTCTCCCTCCTTTCCCCCATAAGGGTTAACCTTAAGCCTCAACGGCTTAGGTTGGGCTGGCTTCATCTCAGCCACGGGGGTCTGCAGCCCCTGTACGTGGGCGATAAGCCCTCTCTCGTACGTGTCGAACGCCTCGATGCGTTCGACCTGCTCGGCCGGCGTAGCAGCCGCCAAGCTTCGGAGGGCATCTCCTCCAAAGATGCCCACCATCTTCCGGACCGACTCAAACTGAGAGTCGGTCAAATGAGGGAACTCCCCTCTATCCATCCTGGCTTACCTTGTAGGAGCCACAGAGGATTCAGGTAGTCAATCTACCCGCGTAGGCGTGGATTGACTACAAGTGCTACCAAGTGTGACGGGGTCACACGAGCACCTTGCTTGAGGAAGCGTGCTATCAGGAGTATACAAACTCCTAGTGAACGACAGTTCACAAGTCCTGGTCTTAGGGGACTTAATAGCTAGTTTGAAGTAAGTTTAAGACTGATTTATTTATAGTTAATTAGGTTCACTTGGCCTGTAATACAAACTCCTAATTAACTATACTTTAAGCTAATTATGCATATAAAAGGTAGGTTTAAAGCTATTGGTTGGCCCTCAGCCACCGAACCTACGTGGCAGTAGTGTGGCTGACACCACAGTGTGGTCCACACCACTCCATCAGAGTATTAAAACAAATACCCACAGAAGTATATCTACTTCTAAAGGCGGTACCCTTTCTGGGGTACCCCTTTCATGTAACCCCGTTACACGACTTCTGATACAGTGGGTTCCTTTAATAAACTGCTAGACCTTATACTTGCAAGTTCAATGATGATGGTGATGGAGTATGCGCATACAGATGCCCATCTCCGTTTTGCAAAGGGTTTCCCCTCCTCTAGGAGGGATGACACGTCGGCCAATCCTGATTCAAACTTCCGCGCGATATGGGTTGGATACAAAGTCACTCATTATACAATTTCCAAAATCTTGTCATGGCGCGTCGCCCCTCCTCCTACTCGACATTTACACTTGCTCAAAAACATCAGTTGTGTCTTAAGGCCCGTGCAGAGCCATCGTGGGCACATCAACGTCTAGAAACATGGGCAAGCGATGAGTTCAAAATGCCTACTGCAGTGGGTGTGTCTACCGTTCGTGGTCTTATCAAGATCAAGCGCAAATTTCAAGAAATTCCCGAGACTCAGGGTGATCGGAAACGGGATTGTAGCGCAAGGATCCGGGTTTCTGACCAGAGATTTTTGGAGCGGATCAAAGCCTACAAAGCGTGGCACGGTAATGGAACCATCAACGGCAGTCAAGTTCGGCGCCTTGCAGCAGATACTGAAGGCGATTTCGGGTCTAGTCGGGGTTGGCTTTACAAATTTCAGCTACAGAATGGACTTTGGCTCTCACGTCGTCACGGGGAAGGGAACAAAGCAGTCTAAGGAACGCGTAACTGTGTGTGATGCCTCCAATGCTGACGGCACAGACCGCCTTCCCTTACACTTCATTGGCAAGGCAGCAGTGCCAAGACCGCTGCAAAACCGTAATGTTTTTACTGAGTTAGGTGTAACCTACACAAATGCGGGCAAGGCGTGGATGAATACTGAAAGTATTGTGAGTGACTATCTCAACTTAACGCGACCATACAGATACAGCGGCGACATATTCTGTTGTTGGTCGACAATGTTTCATCACACAGTGAGATTCTACAAGAGGGTGAGCTCACTAATGTATATGTGCTCAAGTTACCTCCGAACACTACTGCCGCGCTACAGCCTATGGATCAAGGCATTATCAAGTGCCTGAAGGATGAGTACCGCATTCAGAAGGACGGTGCAGAAATCAACATGTTCTTGCGAGGTGAGGAGTACAAGAGTGATAACCTTTACACAGCTATGAAGTAGTGCTCGCAAGGGTTTAAAATAATCTCGAATGCAACTATTCGAATTGTTGGTGCTACACCGGCTTCATTTCAAAAATGGACATCAGCTATATAATGAATTACGCAAAATACCAGTGAATGCGTGAAAACCTCTGCTAATCTTATGACCTTGCTGTTTATATAAGGTTCACCCCCGCGAAAACGGGGGACCTACTGCAGTACTACTGTTGCACATTATGCTGCGGTAAGTTTCTCAAGGTAATTGCATCTGACTAGCGCCTCAATCTGTCATCTATGTTATTTGTCGTACGAGTTGTGTGTATAGGATAAATTTCCTTTGTGTTAATGGAACAAATCCGTTGTTCGAGCACGGCTAGGTTGCTGTATCGTCGCAAAACTACCGCAACATCGCTGAGCGAATTTACCTCGGACTTAATACTTAGTTCTCAGTCCTACTGAGAACAAGATGCTTCCTCGACAGCTAGGTGTAAGCCAGTGACGGACATACACCAGGCCCGTTACACCTGGTAGCACTTTGTAGTCCTTCCCATGACCAAGTTCGAGATGAGTGAGAACCAGCCCGCTGGAACACCAGCCATGACGCTGGAGCATGCAGCTTTCCCCCATCTCACGTCAATCGAGCGGCAAGCGCTCCACCGCCTTGCGGCGGTGTCAGGAGAAGTGGTCGTCACGTCGCTGCTGAGCTCAGCGACGCCCGACCAGCATCGCCAAGCCATCCAAGGATTCATGGTCTGCGAGCTCGCCGAAGCAAAGCGGCGAGTACCAACTCCCTCGAAACCATCACGGCACGACGCCGTGAAGATGGAGACCTCTTCATATTCTGGGACGGGCCCAGATCGTCTTCCTCTGAACCGCGGGTTCAGAGAGATTGATATCGCGATCGCCTCGAGACTAATCGAGACGCCGTCAGCCAAAGTGAACTTCCTACTATCCCGCCTCTCCGGCAAGGCCAAGGAATGGGCCCTCGGCAAGCTCGTCGTCGACCAACACGCGTTCCCAACTCTGGAGACACTCCAGAGTGACCTTCGTCTCGCATTTGAACCACCCCAAGACCCGCGCTGTCTGTCGTTTTTCGCCGAATACAACTTCGTCGTGCACTACAAGCCGGGCAAGAACAATATCCTCACCGATGCACTGTCTCGGCGACCCGATTACGATCCTCGTGTCGTGTTGGGTCGTCAAGTAATTGACGACGAGGACGAAGGTGATGATCACTGCGCTGTGTGCGCAGCGTCAGGTATCAACCTGACGTCTGTGTCCCCCGAGATGGATTTACGCGATGAAATCGTCGCGGTGTACACAGACGATGCGGTCTACGCCAACATCTTGGAGTACCTCCGCTCTCCCAGTGACGAGACACTGAGAACTCTCTCGCGCAATACGCGCAACCAGATCGACCGCTACCATCTAGACGGTGATCCGCTGTACTACAACATCGATCGTTTCGATGCTCCGCGAGTCGTCGTACCCAACGACGACGATCTGCGAGCTCGCATCATTCACGAGTTCCATGATAGCCCCACAGGTGCACACTTGGGCCGCGAGAAGACCTTCGCGGCAATATCCCGCGATTTTTACTGGCCCCGCATGTACAAATGGGTGCGTAAGTGGGTTCACACTTGCGAGACCTGTCAACGGGTGAAGCCGTCCAAGTCGTCACAAGCGCCACTACACCCGCTGCCGATCGCAACTGAGGCCTGGCGCTCAGTTTCCATGGACTTTGTCTTCGGGCTCCCTCCCGATGCTGACGGTCGGAATGGCGTCTTGGTTTTCGTGGAGCGTTTCACGAAGATAGTTCATCTCACACCCGTGAATAATACGGTCACCGCGACTGAGACCGCGGCGCATTTCGCCGATTGCGTGTTTCTCCACCACGGCTTACCGGAGTCGATCGTCTCCGATCGTGACCCGCGGTTCACGTCCGCGTTCTGGACCGCTCTCTTCCAGCTTCTGGGGACAAAGCTGTCGATGTCGACGGCGGCCCATCCGGAGACGGATGGCCAGACAGAGCGGGTCAACAGGGTCCTCGAAGATGTTCTTCGGAGTTACGCAACTTCTTTCGTGAGTTGGAGCAAGTTCTTACCCCTTACCGAGTTTGCACTCAATAACGCTGAACACGCCTCGACGGGATTGACACCGTTCTTCGCGAACAACGCGCGGCACCCGCGCGTCCCAGCTCTCCTTGCCGTGGGCCATCCCACGGTGTCTGGTGCCTCCACTCTGGGTGGGGATGATGACGGTGTGAATGATGACTATGTTGAGACGAGTGGGGCTCACGACCCCGGGACACTGCACGCGGTCACCCGATCCAAAGCCAAACAGGCTCTCGCGACGCCGGGTCCCGCGGCGTCTCCTCTCGCAGCATGGACGGCACGAACCCTGATTGACCCCGGTAATACCGGTACTCAAGTTGCGGCCAACTACGCGCCGAAGTCCCCGACGCGCCAAATCGATAACGCCGCCGTTTCGGCGTTCGTCCAGCGACGCGCGTCAATCGCCCGTTTTGTGCGCGATGCACTTTAAGATGCAGTGGATAAACAAAAAGAGAACGCAGACAAACGTGGACGCAAGAACATGGCAACCTTCCGGATAGGAGAGCAAGTCCTCCTGTCGACCGATGGCATTCGTTCTTCTGCGGTGGCCAATCTCGGCGCGAGCAAACTCGCACCTCGTTTTATTGGACCCTTCAGAGTCGTGAAGGTTAACGGTGAAGCCTACACTTTGGACATTCCTACGTCATTACGACTACACCCGACGTTCTACGTCAGGCGGCTCAAGAAATACCACCCCGCTGTTATCCCGTCTACGCTGGATCCTACGGCGGCGGCGCCGGAGCATAGAGCGAACGCCCCTCCCGGCGTGCCGTCCGCGGTGCTCCAAAGACGTGAATCTCCAGCTCCCGAGTCCGCGCCAGCAACTCCCGATTCGACTGGCGCGCCGCTTCAAGGTCCTTCCGGGTCTCTGCGATCTGCGCAGTCGCCTCCTCAGCTTCCGCCTGAGCGTCCAGAGCGCGATTCGCTGCAGTCTCCACATCCCCCTGGAACACTCAGGCGTAAGCCCTATCGCCGCGAACCCCCTCCGTCGATTGTTGACTCGGCTGGCCAAAAGCGCTGGATCGTGGATCACCTGGTGGCGCACGAGGACCCTCCTCATGCGACGCCTCGTACCCGTGCTCGTGCGAGTAGAACGCCCACCCGCGGGATTCCCCCGCGCGGCGCTATCGAGTTCGCTGGCTTGGTTACCCGCCTGACGAGGATACGTGGGAGCCACGTTCGTCCCTCCTCCGGGACGTCCCGGACGCGGTCCTCGAGTACGAGATCGCGAACGAGAAATCCGCTGTCGCCGACTACGCAGCGGCCTCCGCCGCGATTAGAAGCCACTGAGACCTCATTGAGCGCGCGCCGATACTTAGCGATCCACGACTGCTCCGACTCACCAAGCGGCCGCTCGGCGACCTCGCGCGACCAGTCCGCCTCAGAGTAATGCTCTGAGCTGCCACAGACAGCACAACCCTCGCGGACTTGCACGTAACAGATGCGGTCATCATCCCACGCGTTGGTACACACGCGCGTACGAAGATCCCGCAGCGAATGTTCACCAACCACTTCCTCGCGACTCGCGAGACAACGCCACGAAGTTGTCGCCTTCCCGAAGCATCCGATTCCACCGGACGATCATGGCACACCACGAGCGCTGGAGCAAATCATGCGCGATGCCATCAATACCCTTTCCACGTAGCGCTCGAAATCGACGGAAGTAATCTTGCATCGTCGCCAGCGGCTCTGGCGACTCCGCGCCGGACAAGTCATACAAATCCCACGGCTTCAGCTCTTGATCCATCACGCGCAGCGATGATGGAGCCCGCAGCGCCGTCGAAGTCAGTGTTGTCGCAGTTGTCCTAGCGGCTCCCGTCCGCGTGTCAACCGCCGTTCCTGTTGTCGTCGTCGTCTCCGCAGTCATCATCTCGAGCTTTCCGCGTCTGCCCCTCGTCGTGCCAGTCTGGTTGTGCTCCTGCGGTGCGCAGGAGTTGTGGTCCGCACGCAGCGTGATCCCCCAGTTAGCGCCGCGCCAACTGACGTCTCAATTTTCAAGAATTTCCCCGCTTGCACTCACGTCCCGTGAGTGCTGCTTTGAGAGGAGGGTGATGTAATGGGCCCTCCATTTACATAAGTAGCTAGACATCTTTCTGATATTACATAAGCAGACATGATCGGGACACGATTAGCGTGTGCTAAGTCGTCATCCTCTGATTGGATGAAAGTGGGGGAGTCAGTCCCCACTTTCAGCCAATCAGCTGTCGACCTTTATTTGAGTGGTTCACATTGGTCCTAAGGGCTCGCACCCCGGGCTAATAACAAATCGGAGTTGAATTTACCTCGGACTTAATACTTAGTTCTCAGTCCTACTGAGAACAAGACGCTTCCTCGACAGCTAGGTGTAAGCCAGTGACGGACATACACCAGGCCCGTTACATGGTTGAAGAAAAAGTTGAAATTTTGTGGAGTTCTTGTCTAGCAAGGCGTTGTTCAAGTGCAGGTTTTTACTCGTTGATCCACACCTCCACTTACTTTGACGACAGTTGCTGTAAGCTGGTGTATGGCACTTTGCAGAAGATGAGATTGCTTCTTTCGATGCCAGAATACTCGGCTGTATAATCTGACGTGCATCTGTAGTTGGAAGTGGACGAGGTACTGGAAGTACCAATGGTCCTGTACACCGATTTCGAAGTCGCATTCGAGTGGCATTCATGCCCATATTAGAACGTGGGTATCGTCTCAGGTACTCTTGGTGGAAGTGCGTTTTCCGTTCATACCTTTGCCAACTTTTGGTGCCATTCGTCGTAGCTGATTATCAGTAACTCAGTCCCATGTTTCTAGCAGATTCGAAGAATGTGTCAATAGGGCGGAGTCGGTGAGATTGTTTTTCATGGTGCTTGGTGCTAGCTCAAGATCTTGGGCACTATTTATTGTGTCGCAATCGGAGGGGGGTAATCGTGAAATAGCTGGAGCACTCAATAGCGTATAGAGTTACTAATGTCTCAAACCCCTGCACGCAGTCTGACTCAGTACTCACGGGTTTGGTGGGTGCTGGATTGCTGACATTTCTTTTCGCGATTTTTAGTTTGCTTAAGTCCTTCTCATCGACAAAACAATGAATACTTTTGCTCAATTCCATCGCATGTAGCTGCTGTAAAGTTGTATATACTTCCTAGCGATCTTTAAAGGAGACTCGCGCACCATTTCAAATAGATTTTGCATCAGCGCATCCTCGTCAGGTTAAACCTCTCCGCCGATTATCGGTGTGTCGGTGGGGAGAGCAACACGTTGATCAGAGACAGGTGAGATTCGCTCCCGTAGGTCGCCTATGTCTGGGAGTCGGTTTGAGATTGCGCTAAATCCACGCTTTTGCAGATTGAGCGCGCGGTTATCAAATCGTTCATCTGTACAATTGGATAGAATTGTGACTACTGCATCGCTCTCTGACCACACTTTTTGGATGCAAATTGTTCAGCACGAAGTTGCTTTAGAGGCGCAAATTCGTGAACACCGAATTCTTTTGCAACTTCGTACTCGGGCCGCATGCGAAGAAAAAAGCCATGAAAGTTTTACAGTTGAAGAGAATTTCTTAGGTAAATGCATGAGCAAGAAATGACCGAATACCACCTGAACGAGAATATGAGTGAGTTGGCTGGCCTCAATACTAGCTTTCATGGTTTAATCATTGCGTACTACCGTTCCCATGACCTGTGCCCATCTGGTCGGGCTGTATGAACTCGGTAAATTTCGAAATTGACAGGAGTAATACTCAAAGCTATGTCCAATCCAATATAGTCATCACCCATAAACGCACTGCCTCTAGCATCCCCTTGTCGTTGAGCAGTTTTTAGTCTACACCACACCACAATGAACCACGATACTAACGGTAAAAAGAGCAAAACCAGACCCAGATCGCCACGCTCGGTATATGCAGGTTCCATTGCAACCTCATAAGTAATGTGAAATCCGCTGTAGTGAATGATTTTGTCTACATACCGATTCCCAATTCTGCGGTACACTGCCCCTACCTCCACAGTTTCAAGTGTTTCTGACTCTGATTTCACGTCCTTCTCCGCGTTTTTGCTATAAGGGACATGTCTGAATCCCATCTCTCCCGCTCCGGAGTCATCGAATTCCCAGTCAGCCAGGCATCCCTGTCCTTCAGCACATCCAAAATATCAATATCCGCTCTGTGAACAAGGTTGACTAGAAATTAATTTATTGATGAAGAAAATCGAACCCCAGTCTGCGGGATGGCTCCTACTACGCCTTATCGAAGCGACTCTTGCTGTCATTGGGATGGCGCCACGAGCGACTATACGGTGTACTTTCTTGTTCTGCTCATCGCGTTTCGGGACACATGTTCCCGCTTTCTATGTCCATGTGTGGGCACTTCAAGCCAATTTGACCAGCCAAGTGCCGTGACGACTGACTGTAAACAGCATGTTGCAGCTATTGGAGCGATCTGATGTTGTTACGGACGTATTAGAAAGGCAGCGGTGAGCAGCAAAAGTGTTTGTAGAGTGTGGTTGGTAAAAGTGGACACTGGGGGTATCGATCCCCCTACCTCCCGCATGCGAAGCGGGCGCTCTACCATTTGAGCTAAGCGCCCACATAGCAACACCAACCTCACCCCAATCGACGCGCTCAGCGCACACAACCAACCAATTGCACCACACACAACAAACCAATTCCATCGCACACGACAAACCAATTGCATCGCACACAATGCTCAACATCATCCAATCACATTCAACAACCACTCATCTGCAGCACAGTCGTGCACCCTTGCAGCGACTCTGATGACTCCAGCTCTCCTCGTCAATCCATGTGGACAACACTTCTCCATGTGGACAACACTTCTCCATGTGGACAACACTTCTCCATGCTCACAATGGACACTGCTACACCACGCGTTATCTTCCGCGGAGAAATTCGAACCCCAGTCTGCGGGATGGCTCCTACTGCGCCATATCGAAGCGACTCTTGCTGTCATTGGGATGGCGCCACGAGCGACTATACGGTGTACTTTCTTGTTCTGCTCATCGCGTTTCGGGACACATGTTCCCGCTTTCTATGTCCATGTGTGGGCACTTCAAGCCAATTTGACCAGCCAAGTGCCGTGACGACTGACTGTATACAGCATGTTGCAGCTATTGGAGCGATCTGATGTTGTTACGGACGTATTAGAAAGGCAGCGGTGAGCAGCAAAAGTGTTTGTAGAGTGTGGTTGGTAAAAGTGGACACTGGGGGTATCGATCCCCCTACCTCCCGCATGCGAAGCGGGCGCTCTACCATTTGAGCTAAGCGCCCACATAGCAACACCAACCTCACCCCAATCGACGCGCTCAGCGCACACAAACAACCAATTGCGCCACACACAACCAACCAATTGCACCACACACAACAAACCAATTCCATCGCACACGACAAACCAATTGCGTCGCATACAATGCTCAACATCATCCAATCACATTCAACAACCACTCATCTGCAGCACAGTCGTGCACCCTTGCAGCGACTCTGATGACTCCAGCTCTCCTCGTCAATCCATGTGGACAACACTTCTCCATGTGGACAACACTTCTCCATGTGGACAACATTTCTCCATGCTCACAATGGACACTGCTACACCACGTGTTATCTTCCGCGGAGAAATTCGAACCCCAGTCTGCGGGATGGCTCCTACTGCGCCATATCGAAGCGACTCTTGCTGTCATTGGGATGACGCCACGAGCGACTATACGGTGTACTTTCTTGTTCTGCTCATCGCGTTTCGGGACACATGTTCCCGCTTTCTATGTTCATGTGTGAGCACTTCAAGCCAATTTGACCAGCCAAGTGCCGTGACGACTGACTGTATACAGCATGTTGCAGCTATTGGAGCGATCTGATGTTGTTACGGACGTATTAGAAAGGCAGCGGTGAGCAGCAAAAGTGTTTGTAGAGTGTGGTTGGTAAAAGTGGACACTGGGGGTATCGATCCCCCTACCTCCCGCATGCGAAGCGGGCGCTCTACCATTTGAGCTAAGCGCCCACATAGCAACACCAACCTCACCCCAATCGACGCGCTCAGCGCACACAAACAACCAATTGCGCCACACACAACCAACCAATTGCACCACACACAACAAACCAATTCCATCGCACACGACAAACCAATTGCGTCGCATACAATGCTCAACATCATCCAATCACATTCAACAACCACTCATCTGCAGCACAGTCGTGCACCCTTGCAGCGACTCTGATGACTCCAGCTCTCTTCGTCAATCCATGTGGACAACACTTCTCCATGTGGACAACACTTCTCCATGTGGACAACATTTCTCCATGCTCACAATGGACACTGCTACACCACGTGTTATCTTCCGCGGAGAAATTCGAACCCCAGTCTGCGGGATGGCTCCTACTGCGCCATATCGAAGCGACTCTTGCTGTCATTGGGATGACGCCACGAGCGACTATACGGTGTACTTTCTTGTTCTGCTCATCGCGTTTCGGGACACATGTTCCCGCTTTCTATGTTCATGTGTGAGCACTTCAAGCCAATTTGACCAGCCAAGTGCCGTGACGACTGACTGTATACAGCATGTTGCAGCTATTGGAGCGATCTGATGTTGTTACGGACGTATTAGAAAGGCAGCGGTGAGCAGCAAAAGTGTTTGTAGAGTGTGGTTGGTAAAAGTGGACACTGGGGGTATCGATCCCCCTACCTCCCGCATGCGAAGCGGGCGCTCTACCATTTGAGCTAAGCGCCCACATAGCAACACCAACCTCACCCCAATCGACGCGCTCAGCGCACACAACCAACCAATTGCACCACACACAACAAACCAATTCCATCGCACACGACAAACCAATTGCATCGCATACAATGCTCAACATCATCCAATCACATTCAACAACCACTCATCTGCAGCACAGTCGTGCACCCTTGCAGCGACTCTGATGACTCCAGCTCTCCTCGTCAATCCATGTGGACAACACTTCTCCATGTGGACAACACTTCTCCATGTGGACAACACTTCTCCATGTGGACAACATTTCTCCATGCTCACAATGGACACTGCTACACCACGTGTTATCTTCCGCGGAGAAATTCGAACCCCAGTCTGCGGGATGGCTCCTACTGCGCCATATCGAAGCGACTCTTGCTGTCATTGGGATGACGCCACGAGCGACTATACGGTGTACTTTCTTGTTCTGCTCATCGCGTTTCGGGACACATGTTCCCGCTTTCTATGTTCATGTGTGAGCACTTCAAGCCAATTTGACCAGCCAAGTGCCGTGACGACTGACTGTATACAGCATGTTGCAGCTATTGGAGCGATCTGATGTTGTTACGGACGTATTAGAAAAGCAGCGGTGAGCAGCAAAAGTGTTTGTAGAGTGTGGTTGGTAAAAGTGGACACTGGGGGTATCGATCCCCCTACCTCCCGCATGCGAAGCGGGCGCTCTACCATTTGAGCTAAGCGCCCACATAGCAACACCAACCTCACCCCAATCGACGCGCTCCGAGCACACAACCAACCAATTGCACCACACACAACAAACCAATTCCATCGCACACGACAAACCAATTGCATCGCATACAATGCTCAACATCATCCAATCACATTCAACAACCACTCATCTGCAGCACAGTCGTGCACCCTTGCAGCGACTCTGATGACTCCAGCTCTCCTCGTCAATCCATGTGGACAACACTTCTCCATGTGGACAACACTTCTCCATGTGGACAACACTTCTCCATGTGGACAACATTTCTCCATGCTCACAATGGACACTGCTACACCACGTGTTATCTTCCGCGGAGAAATTCGAACCCCAGTCGGCGGGATGGCTCCTACTGCGCCATATCGAAGCGACTCTTGCTGTCATTGGGATGACGCCACGAGCGACTATACGGTGTACTTTCTTGTTCTGCTCATCGCGTTTCGGGACACATGTTCCCGCTTTCTATGTTCATGTGTGAGCACTTCAAGCCAATTTGACCAGCCAAGTGCCGTGACGACTGACTGTATACAGCATGTTGCAGCTATTGGAGCGATCTGATGTTGTTACGGACGTATTAGAAAAGCAGCGGTGAGCAGCAAAAGTGTTTGTAGAGTGTGGTTGGTAAAAGTGGACACTGGGGGTATCGATCCCCCTACCTCCCGCATGCGAAGCGGGCGCTCTACCATTTGAGCTAAGCGCCCATCGGCTCGGGCGCGCAGCTGAACCTGTCGAAGTCAGTGTTGCTGGCGCTGAACCGGGGCCACGACTGTCCGCAAATGCCCGGTGTTCAAGTCCTCAGACGTTCGGAGGCGGTCAAGTATCTTGGCATTCCATTCAGCCAGGTGCCTGTCGACGATCGAATCCTCGAGTCACTTGACCATCGCTTCTATGACGGTTTCAAGGCGTGGTTTCGCCGCGCTCGAACGCTTCGCGGGCGCCTCCTGGTTGCACAGACCATGGTGCTCTCGCGCTTGTGGCACTACACACAACACATATCCCTTCCATCGGCTGTCGTCAGGAGATGGCAGTCGATGCTGAACCGATTCGTGCTGAGTCGCAAGTACGAACGCGACGCGACACACATCCAGTTGATCCCCAGTGAATTCCTGTATCTTCGACGTGAAGACGGAGGTCTTGGTATCCCGAGTCTCGACGCACAGCTCAAGCGGCAGCGCTTCGTTTTCATGATGCAGTTCGTCGCACAAGCACAGGAGACTACCGGACGCTGGTGGACGACTGCAAGCACAGAATTACTGCGGTCGATCCTTCCTCGATATAGCAGTGCCACGCACTTGACTTGCTCACGATGTCTCCGCAGCGTCACGGCGAGATGATCAAGTGGAGACACGTATCTACCTGGTGGAAAACGACCTGGACGTGGTGGCACCGGACAAGCTGGGACAAGAGATGGAGCGACTTGCCCTCTGACGAACGCGTCAAGTATGCGCTCCACCAGCCGATATGGTTTCACTCGGATGCTGAACTTCACTACGAACAGCAGATGCGTGGTAGCACAGCTTCTGCACATCGGCGCTGCATAGGCATGGCGCCAGAACCGCAACGAAGCTTCCGCCTGCACGTCTCGCGGGTCTTCGGTCTTCGGTCGCTTGCTGACTTCATGCGTATTGAGAACGCGTGGCCGACGCAAATCGGCTTTGTGACTCGGCATATCGATTTCACGCTGGTGGACATCACGCCAGGACAACAAGCCAAGTGGCTGCGCGCGCTGTATCGCGAGGCGACGCAGATCGTGAATCGACTCGAAGCAGGCGACGTTGTTCTTTCGCCGCTTATCAGGGACAGCCAGCGGTTGGTTCCGTACGTCGGAGTGTTGAGCAACGAAAAGCTGTGCTTATTCCCGGCAATCCCTCGCTCTGCGGTATTGCGCATCGTATGGACACCCAAGTCAACGACGAAGCCGCATCCGATGAAGGTTCACTGGGACCGCATCGATGCCAGCCACGTCAAGAAGCATGTGAAGCTTGGCAAACGTCTGCGCAAAGTGCTTCTCCCGATCTTTGAGGACCTTCAGTTCCGCCTGGCATTCCGTCTACTGCCGGTCCGGTCACGCTTCTGGTTCCTTGAACATGTGAACCCTGGCATTCGCAAGTGCGTGCGAGAAGGCTGTAACGCGATCGAGTCTGACCAGCACTTGTTCTTCGACTGCACGCTCGCGTTGGGCTTGTGGCGACACGTGCTTGATATCGCGAGGATACTCTTCAGACACAAGCCGACGTGGCTCGATATCGCGTTGGCGAGGGAAATGCATGTTCGAGATGAGTGGACGGACCACGAGGCGATCGTAGCCGACGTGTGGCATGTCCTCCGCTCAGTGACGCTTCATTTCGTGTGGTCGGACCGCAATCGGTGTCTGTTCGATGGAAGACAGCCGACGCCGACGCTCGTTGCGCTCCAAGTAATCTTGATGACGTTTGCTGCGCACATCCGATACTTCCTGCGGCGCCTGTATACACCGGACGAGCAGGACCAGTTACGCGAAGTGCTCAAGCGGCTGGCCACGCAGTCCACCTTCGGGGACTTTGTTGACCGCCACCCTGGTGTCACAAGTGTTCGTGAAGCAGCTTAGCCGTGTACCAATGAAGATGTACCGGCCAATATGTCGACAAGCAGCGGGATACCCACAACAGTTGGCAGATCCAGTTTCCAGCCCCAGACGTCCCCTACACGGCTCGACCGCAGACATTGATGAACCAGAAGTTAACAAGGTAGCGGGCGGCGCCCTCACACACCCCCAACAACGGTTCTTGTCCGCAGACGGCCTTGCAGACGACGCCGAAGAGCCTCGTCCTTTCCTGCAACCGCAGATGGTTCGCCGTCCCTCATGACAGATCCAGCTTCCAGCCCAGACGCCCCCCACGCTGCTCGACCGCGGACGTTAAGGAACCAGAGGTCAACAAGGTAGCGGGCGGCGCCCTCACACACCCCCGACAACGGTTCTTGTCCACGGACGGCTTTGCGGAAGGCGCTGATGAGGCCTTGGCCTTCCCTGCAACTGCAGATGGCTTTCCGTCGTTCATGATCTGCCACAAGCACTTTGTGAGTTCGACTCAAACTCGACTAAGTTAACTTGTTAACTTACCTGAGAGGTCCCGCTTAGGTGCGAATCGACTTGCTCCCTACTTGGCAAATTCGGTTATGACGACCAGTGACCCCTGCGCAACCAGTCAATCTTCAAGCAACATTACTGGTGCAACATACCAGTACCTCTTATACCTGATACTCAAGACCTCCAAGACATTATGACCTCCCAAACTTGATGTCAAAAATCGACCAAAACGGAAGTTTTTGACCTCTCAAAATTTATATTTGGTGTGGTCCACACAATTTCGGGATGGGTCGACCTATATATCATTTTGCTCCGTTTTCTCTACGCTTTCACATGGACTCGGACTCAACGCCAAGGAACGCACCAGCCAAAATCAAGAACTCGAAAAGTTCAAGTATGTACACTAGTATTTATATCAGTAAGGTTAGTCATTACCCGGTAGATTGAGAAGCAACTCAGTCTGTTGTAATAGACACACTTTCAACTGAGCTAGCGCCCACATAGCAACACCAACCTCACCCAATCGACGCGCTCCGAGCACACAACCAACCAATTGCGCCACACACAACCAACCAATTGCACCACACACAACAAACCAATTCCATCGCACACGACAAACCAATTGCATCGCATACAATGCTCAACATCATCCAATCACATTCAAAAACCACTCATCTGCAGCACAGTCGTGCACCCTTGCAGCGACTCTGATGACTCCAGCTCTCTTCGTCAATCCATGTGGACAACACTTCTCCATGTGGACAACACTTCTCCATGTGGACAACACTTCTCCATGCTCACAATGGACACTGCTACACCACGTGTTATCTTCCGCGGAGAAATTCGAACCCCAGTCGGCGGGATGGCTCCTACTGCGCCATATCGAAGCGACTCTTGCTGTCATTGGGATGACGCCACGAGCGACTATACGGTGTACTTTCTTGTTCTGCTCATCGCGTTTCGGGACACATGTTCCCGCTTTCTATGTTCATGTGTGAGCACTTCAAGCCAATTTGACCAGCCAAGTGCCGTGACGACTGACTGTATACAGCATGTTGCAGCTATTGGAGCGATCTGATGTTGTTACGGACGTATTAGAAAGGCAGCGGTGAGCAGCAAAAGTGTTTGTAGAGTGTGGTTGGTAAAGTGGACACTGGGGGTATCGATCCCCCTACCTCCCGCATGCGAAGCGGGCGCTCTACCATTTGAGCTAAGCGCCCACATAGCAACACCAACCTCACCCCAATCGACGCGCTCAGCGCACACAAACAACCAATTGCGCCACACACAACCAACCAATTGCACCACACACAACAAACCAATTCCATCGCACACGACAAACCAATTGCGTCGCATACAATGCTCAACATCATCCAATCACATTCAACAACCACTCATCTGCAGCACAGTCGTGCACCCTTGCAGCGACTCTGATGACTCCAGGTCTCCTCGTCAATCCATGTGGACAACACTTCTCATGTGGACAACACTTCTCCATGTGGACAACACTTCTCCATGTGGACAACACTTCTCCATGCTCACAATGGACACTGCTACACCACGTGTTATCTTCCGCGGAGAAATTCGAACCCCAGTCGGCGGATGGCTCCTACTGCGCCATATCGAAGCGACTCTTGCTGTCATTGGGGTGACGCCACGAGCGACTATACGGTGTACTTCTTGTTCTGCTCATCGCGTTTCGGGACACATGTTCCCGCTTTCTATGTTCATGTGTGAGCACTTCAAGCCAATTTGACCAGCAAGTGCCGTGACGACTGACTGTATACAGCATGTTGCAGCTATTGGAGCGATCTGATGTTGTTACGGACGTATTAGAAAAGCAGCGGTGAGCAGCAAAAGTGTTTGTAGAGTGTGGTTGGTAAAAGTGGACACTGGGGGTATCGATCCCCCTACCTCCCGCATGCGAAGCGGGCGCTCTACCATTTGAGCTAAGCGCCCATCGGCTCGGGCGCGCAGCTGAACCTGTCGAAGTCAGTGTTGCTGGCGCTGACCGGGGCCACGACTGTCCGCAAATGCCCGGTGTTCAAGTCCTCAGACGTTCGGAGGCGGTCAAGTATCTTGGCATTCCATTCAGCCAGGTGCCTGTCGACGATCGAATCCTCGAGTCACTTGACCATCGCTTCTATGACGGTTTCAAGGCGTGGTTTCGCCGCGCTCGAACGCTTCGCGGGCGCCTCCTGGTTGCACAGACCATGGTGCTCCTCGCGCTTGTGGCACTACACACAACACATATCCCTTCCATCGGCTGTCGTCAGGAGATGGCAGTCGATGCTGAACCGATTCGTGCTGAGTCGCAAGTACGAACGCGACGCGACACACATCCAGTTGATCCCCAGTGAATTCCTGTATCTTCGACGTGAAGACGGAGGTCTTGGTATCCCGAGTCTCGACGCACAGCTCAAGCGGCAGCGCTTCGTTTTCATGATGCAGTTCGTCGCACAAGCACAGGAGACTACCGGACGCTGGTGGACGACTGCAAGCACAGAATTACTGCGGTCGATCCTTCCTCGATATAGCAAGTGCCACGCACTTGACTTGCTCACGATGTCTCCGCAGCGTCACGGCGAGATATCAAGTGGAGACACGTATCTACCTGGTGGAAAACGACCTGGACGTGGTGGCACCGGACAAGCTGGGACAAGAGATGGAGCGACTTGCCCTCTGACGAACGCGTCAAGTATGCGCTCCACCAGCCGATATGGTTTCACTCGGATGCTGAACTTCACTACGAACAGCAGATGCGTGGTAGCAAAGCTTCTGCACATCGGCGCTGCATAGGCATGGCGCCAGAACCGCAACGAAGCTTCCGCCTGCACGTCTCGCGGGTCTTCGGTCTTCGGTCGCTTGCTGACTTCATGCGTATTGAGAACGCGTGGCCGACGCAAATCGGCTTTGTGACTCGGCATATCGATTTCACGCTGGTGGACATCACGCCAGGACAACAAGCCAAGTGGCTGCGCGCGCTGTATCGCGAGGCGACGCAGATCGTGAATCGACTCGAAGCAGGCGACGTTGTTCTTTCGCCGCTTATCAGGGACAGCCAGCGGTTGGTTCCGTACGTCGGAGTGTTGAGCAACGAAAAGCTGTGCTTATTCCCGGCAATCCCTCGCTCTGCGGTATTGCGCATCGTATGGACACCCAAGTCAACGACGAAGCCGCATCCGATGAAGGTTCACTGGGACCGCATCGATGCCAGCCACGTCAAGAAGCATGTGAAGCTTGGCAACGTCTGCGCATAGTGCTTCTCCCGATCTTTGAGGACCTTCAGTTCCGCCTGGCATTCCGTCTACTGCCGGTCCGGTCACGCTTCTGGTTCCTTGAACATGTGAACCCTGGCATTCGCAAGTGCGTGCGAGAAGGCTGTAACGCGATCGAGTCTGACCAGCACTTGTTCTTCGACTGCACGCTCGCGTTGGGCTTGTGGCGACACGTGCTTGATATCGCGAGGATACTCTTCAGACACAAGCCGACGTGGCTCGATATCGCGTTGGCGAGGGAAATGCAATGTTCGAGATGAGTGGACGGACCACGAGGCGATCGTAGCCGACGTGTGGCATGTCCTCCGCTCAGTGACGCTTCATTTCGTGTGGTCGGACCGCAATCGGTGTCTGTTCGATGGAAGACAGCCGACGCCGACGCTCGTTGCGCTCCAAGTAATCTTGATGACGTTTGCTGCGCACATCCGATACTTCCTGCGGCGCCTGTATACACCGGACGAGCAGGACCAGTTACGCGAAGTGCTCAAGCGGCTGGCCACGCAGTCCACCTTCGGGACTTTGTTGACCGCCACCCTGGTGTCACAAGTGTTCGTGAAGCAGCTTAGCCGTGTACCAATGAAGATGTACCGGCCATATGTCGACAAGCAGCGGGATACCCACAACAGGTTGGCAATCCAGTTTCCAGCCCCAGACGTCCCCTACACGGCTCGACCGCAGACATTGATGAACCAGAAGTTAACAAGGTAGCGGGCGGCGCCCTCACACACCCCAACAACGGTTCTGGTCCGCAGACGGCCTTGCAGACGACGCCGAAGAGCCTCGTCCTTTTCCTGCAACCGCAGATGGTTCGCCGTCCCCATGACAGATCCAGCTTCCAGCCCAGACGCCCCCCACGCTGCTCGACCGCGGACGTTAAGGAACCAGAGGTCACAAGGTAGCGGCGGCGCCCTCACACACCCCGACAACGGTTCTGTCCACGGACGGCTTTGCGGAAGGCGCTGATGAGGCCTTGGCCTTCCCTGCAACTGCAGATGGCTTTCCGTCGTTCATGATCTGCCACAAGCACTTTGTGAGTTCGACTCAAACTCGACTAAGTTAACTTGTTAACTTACCTGAGAGGTCCCGCTTAGGTGCGAATCGACTTGCTCCCTACTTGGCAAATTCGGTTATGACGACCAGT
>VOQZ01001976.1:0-51698 GCA_008079305.1 Phytophthora palmivora
GACTATACGGTGTACTTTCTTGTTCTGCTCATCGCGTTTCGGGACACATGTTCCCGCTTTCTATGCCCATGTGTGGGCACTTCAAGCAATTTGACCAGCCAAGTGCCGTGACGACTGACTGTATACAGCATGTTGCAGCTATTGGAGCGATCTGATGTTGTTACGGACGTATTAGAAAGGCAGCGGTGAGCAGCAAAAGTGTTTGTAGAGTGTGGTTGGTAAAAGTGGACACTGGGGGTATCGATCCCCCTACCTCCCGCATGCGAAGCGGGCGCTCTCTACATTTGAGCTAAGCGCCCACATAGCAACACCAACCTCACCCCAATCGACGCGCTCAGCGCACACAAACAACCAATTGCGCCACACACAACCAACCATTGCCACCACACACAACAAACCAATTCCATCGCACACGACAACCAATTGCGTCGCATACAATGCTCAACATCATCCAATCACATTCAACAACCACTCATCTGCAGCACAGTCGTGCACCCTTGCAGCGACTCTGATGACTCCAGCTCTCCTCGTCAATCCATGTGGACAACACTTCTCCATGTGGACAACACTTCTCCATGTGGACAACATTTCTCCATGCTCACAATGGACACTGCTACACCACGTTATCTTCCGCGGAGAAATTCGAACCCCAGTCTGCGGGATGGCTCCTACTGCGCCATATCGAAGCGACTCTTGCTGTCATTGGGATGACGCCACGAGCGACTATACGGTGTACTTTCTTGTTCTGCTCATCGCGTTTCGGGACAACATGTTCCCGCTTTCTATGTTCATGTGTGAGCACTTCAAGCCAATTTGACCAGCCAAGTGCCGTGACGACTGACTGTATACAGCATGTTGCAGCTATTGGAGCGATCTGATGTTGTTACGGACGTATTAGAAAGGCAGCGGTGAGCAGCAAAAGTGTTTGTAGAGTGTGGTTGGTAAAAGTGGACACTGGGGGTATCGATCCCCCTACCTCCCGCATGCGAAGCGGGCGCTCTACCATTTGAGCTAAGCGCCCACATAGCAACACCAACCTCACCCCAATCGACGCGCTCAGCGCACACAAACAACCAATTGCGCCACACACAACCAACCAATTGCCACCACACACAACAAACCAATTCCATCGCACACGACAAACCAATTGCGTCGCATACAATGCTCAACATCATCCAATCACATTCAACAACCACTCATCTGCAGCACAGTCGTGCACCCTTGCAGCGACTCTGATGACTCCAGCTCTCTTCGTCAATCCATGTGGACAACACTTCTCCATGTGGACAACACTTCTCCATGTGGACAACATTTCTCCATGCTCACAATGGACACTGCTACACCACGTGTTATCTTCCGCGGAGAAATTCGAACCCCAGTCTGCGGGATGGCTCCTACTGCGCCATATCGAAGCGACTCTTGCTGTCATTGGGATGACGCCACGAGCGACTATACGGTGTACTTTCTTGTTCTGCTCATCGCGTTTCGGGACACATGTTCCCGCTTTCTATGTTCATGTGTGAGCACTTCAAGCCAATTTGACCAGCCAAGTGCCGTGACGACTGACTGTATACAGCATGTTGCAGCTATTGGAGCGATCTGATGTTGTTACGGACGTATTAGAAAGGCAGCGGTGAGCAGCAAAAGTGTTTGTAGAGTGTGGTTGGTAAAAGTGGACACTGGGGGTATCGATCCCCCTACCTCCCGCATGCGAAGCGGGCGCTCTACCATTTGAGCTAAGCGCCCACATAGCAAACACCAACCTCACCCCAATCGACGCGCTCAGCGCACACAACCAACCAATTGCACCACACACAACAAACCAATTCCATCGCACACGACAAACCAATTGCATCGCATACAATGCTCAACATCATCCAATCACATTCAACAACCACTCATCTGCAGCACAGTCGTGCACCCTTGCAGCGACTCTGATGACTCCAGCTCTCCTCGTCAATCCATGTGGACAACACTTCTCCATGTGGACAACACTTCTCCATGTGGACAACACTTCTCCATGTGGACAACATTTCTCCATGCTCACAATGGACACTGCTACACCACGTGTTATCTTCCGCGGAGAAATTCGAACCCCAGTCTGCGGGATGGCTCCTACTGCGCCATATCGAAGCGACTCTTGCTGTCATTGGGATGACGCCACGAGCGACTATACGGTGTACTTTCTTGTTCTGCTCATCGCGTTTCGGGACACATGTTCCCGCTTTCTATGTTCATGTGTGAGCACTTCAAGCCAATTTGACCAGCCAAGTGCCGTGACGACTGACTGTATACAGCATGTTGCAGCTATTGGAGCGATCTGATGTTGTTACGGACGTATTAGAAAAGCAGCGGTGAGCAGCAAAAGTGTTTGTAGAGTGTGGTTGGTAAAAGTGGACACTGGGGGTATCGATCCCCCTACCTCCCGCATGCGAAGCGGGCGCTCTACCATTTGAGCTAAGCGCCCACATAGCAACACCAACCTCACCCCAATCGACGCGCTCCGAGCACACAACCAACCAATTGCACCACACACAACAAACCAATTCCATCGCACACGACAAACCAATTGCATCGCATACAATGCTCAACATCATCCAATCACATTCAACAACCACTCATCTGCAGCACAGTCGTGCACCCTTGCAGCGACTCTGATGACTCCAGCTCTCCTCGTCAATCCATGTGGACAACACTTCTCCATGTGGACAACACTTCTCCATGTGGACAACACTTCTCCATGTGGACAACATTTCTCCATGCTCACAATGGACACTGCTACACCACGTGTTATCTTCCGCGGAGAAATTCGAACCCCAGTCGGCGGGATGGCTCCTACTGCGCCATATCGAAGCGACTCTTGCTGTCATTGGGATGACGCCACGAGCGACTATACGGTGTACTTTCTTGTTCTGCTCATCGCGTTTCGGGACACATGTTCCCGCTTTCTATGTTCATGTGTGAGCACTTCAAGCCAATTTGACCAGCCAAGTGCCGTGACGACTGACTGTATACAGCATGTTGCAGCTATTGGAGCGATCTGATGTTGTTACGGACGTATTAGAAAAGCAGCGGTGAGCAGCAAAAGTGTTTGTAGAGTGTGGTTGGTAAAAGTGGACACTGGGGGTATCGATCCCCCTACCTCCCGCATGCGAAGCGGGCGCTCTACCATTTGAGCTAAGCGCCCATCGGCTCGGGCGCGCAGCTGAACCTGTCGAAGTCAGTGTTGCTGGCGCTGAACCGGGGCCACGACTGTCCGCAAATGCCCGGTGTTCAAGTCCTCAGACGTTCGGAGGCGGTCAAGTATCTTGGCATTCCATTCAGCCAGGTGCCTGTCGACGATCGAATCCTCGAGTCACTTGACCATCGCTTCTATGACGGTTTCAAGGCGTGGTTTCGCCGCGCTCGAACGCTTCGCGGGCGCCTCCTGGTTGCACAGACCATGGTGCTCTCGCGCTTGTGGCACTACACACAACACATATCCCTTCCATCGGCTGTCGTCAGGAGATGGCAGTCGATGCTGAACCGATTCGTGCTGAGTCGCAAGTACGAACGCGACGCGACACACATCCAGTTGATCCCCAGTGAATTCCTGTATCTTCGACGTGAAGACGGAGGTCTTGGTATCCCGAGTCTCGACGCACAGCTCAAGCGGCAGCGCTTCGTTTTCATGATGCAGTTCGTCGCACAAGCACAGGAGACTACCGGACGCTGGTGGACGACTGCAAGCACAGAATTACTGCGGTCGATCCTTCCTCGATATAGCAAGTGCCACGCACTTGACTTGCTCACGATGTCTCCGCAGCGTCACGGCGAGATGATCAAGTGGAGACACGTATCTACCTGGTGGAAAACGACCTGGACGTGGTGGCACCGGACAAGCTGGGACAAGAGATGGAGCGACTTGCCCTCTGACGAACGCGTCAAGTATGCGCTCCACCAGCCGATATGGTTTCACTCGGATGCTGAACTTCACTACGAACAGCAGATGCGTGGTAGCACAGCTTCTGCACATCGGCGCTGCATAGGCATGGCGCCAGAACCGCAACGAAGCTTCCGCCTGCACGTCTCGCGGGTCTTCGGTCTTCGGTCGCTTGCTGACTTCATGCGTATTGAGAACGCGTGGCCGACGCAAATCGGCTTTGTGACTCGGCATATCGATTTCACGCTGGTGGACATCACGCCAGGACAACAAGCCAAGTGGCTGCGCGCGCTGTATCGCGAGGCGACGCAGATCGTGAATCGACTCGAAGCAGGCGACGTTGTTCTTTCGCCGCTTATCAGGGACAGCCAGCGGTTGGTTCCGTACGTCGGAGTGTTGAGCAACGAAAAGCTGTGCTTATTCCCGGCAATCCCTCGCTCTGCGGTATTGCGCATCGTATGGACACCCAAGTCAACGACGAAGCCGCATCCGATGAAGGTTCACTGGGACCGCATCGATGCCAGCCACGTCAAGAAGCATGTGAAGCTTGGCAAACGTCTGCGCAAAGTGCTTCTCCCGATCTTTGAGGACCTTCAGTTCCGCCTGGCATTCCGTCTACTGCCGGTCCGGTCACGCTTCTGGTTCCTTGAACATGTGAACCCTGGCATTCGCAAGTGCGTGCGAGAAGGCTGTAACGCGATCGAGTCTGACCAGCACTTGTTCTTCGACTGCACGCTCGCGTTGGGCTTGTGGCGACACGTGCTTGATATCGCGAGGATACTCTTCAGACACAAGCCGACGTGGCTCGATATCGCGTTGGCGAGGGAAATGCATGTTCGAGATGAGTGGACGGACCACGAGGCGATCGTAGCCGACGTGTGGCATGTCCTCCGCTCAGTGACGCTTCATTTCGTGTGGTCGGACCGCAATCGGTGTCTGTTCGATGGAAGACAGCCGACGCCGACGCTCGTTGCGCTCCAAGTAATCTTGATGACGTTTGCTGCGCACATCCGATACTTCCTGCGGCGCCTGTATACACCGGACGAGCAGGACCAGTTACGCGAAGTGCTCAAGCGGCTGGCCACGCAGTCCACCTTCGGGGACTTTGTTGACCGCCACCCTGGTGTCACAAGTGTTCGTGAAGCAGCTTAGCCGTGTACCAATGAAGATGTACCGGCCAATATGTCGACAAGCAGCGGGATACCCACAACAGTTGGCAGATCCAGTTTCCAGCCCCAGACGTCCCCTACACGGCTCGACCGCAGACATTGATGAACCAGAAGTTAACAAGGTAGCGGGCGGCGCCCTCACACACCCCCAACAACGGTTCTTGTCCGCAGACGGCCTTGCAGACGACGCCGAAGAGCCTCGTCCTTTCCTGCAACCGCAGATGGTTCGCCGTCCCTCATGACAGATCCAGCTTCCAGCCCCAGACGCCCCCCACGCTGCTCGACCGCGGACGTTAAGGAACCAGAGGTCAACAAGGTAGCGGGCGGCGCCCTCACACACCCCCGACAACGGTTCTTGTCCACGGACGGCTTTGCGGAAGGCGCTGATGAGGCCTTGGCCTTCCCTGCAACTGCAGATGGCTTTCCGTCGTTCATGATCTGCCACAAGCACTTTGTGAGTTCGACTCAAACTCGACTAAGTTAACTTGTTAACTTACCTGAGAGGTCCCGCTTAGGTGCGAATCGACTTGCTCCCTACTTGGCAAATTCGGTTATGACGACCAGTGACCCCTGCGCAACCAGTCAATCTTCAAGCAACATTACTGGTGCAACATACCAGTACCTCTTATACCTGATACTCAAGACCTCCAAGACATTATGACCTCCCAAACTTGATGTCAAAAATCGACCAAAACGGAAGTTTTTGACCTCTCAAAATTTATATTTGGTGTGGTCCACACAATTTCGGGATGGGTCGACCTATATATCATTTTGCTCCGTTTTCTCTACGCTTTCACATGGACTCGGACTCAACGCCAAGGAACGCACCAGCCAAAATCAAGAACTCGAAAAGTTCAAGTATGTACACTAGTATTTATATCAGTAAGGTTAGTCATTACCCGGTAGATTGAGAAGCAACTCAGTCTGTTGTAATAGACACACTTTCAACTGAGCTAAGCGCCCACATAGCAACACCAACCTCACCCAATCGACGCGCTCCGAGCACACAACCAACCAATTGCGCCACACACAACCAACCAATTGCACCACACACAACAAACCAATTCCATCGCACACGACAAACCAATTGCATCGCATACAATGCTCAACATCATCCAATCACATTCAACAACCACTCATCTGCAGCACAGTCGTGCACCCTTGCAGCGACTCTGATGACTCCAGCTCTCTTCGTCAATCCATGTGGACAACACTTCTCCATGTGGACAACACTTCTCCATGTGGACAACACTTCTCCATGCTCACAATGGACACTGCTACACCACGTGTTATCTTCCGCGGAGAAATTCGAACCCCAGTCGGCGGGATGGCTCCTACTGCGCCATATCGAAGCGACTCTTGCTGTCATTGGGATGACGCCACGAGCGACTATACGGTGTACTTTCTTGTTCTGCTCATCGCGTTTCGGGACACATGTTCCCGCTTTCTATGTTCATGTGTGAGCACTTCAAGCCAATTTGACCAGCCAAGTGCCGTGACGACTGACTGTATACAGCATGTTGCAGCTATTGGAGCGATCTGATGTTGTTACGGACGTATTAGAAAGGCAGCGG
Organism: Phytophthora palmivora; assembly: GCA_008079305.1. NCBI lineage: Eukaryota > Oomycota > Peronosporomycetes > Peronosporales > Peronosporaceae > Phytophthora > Phytophthora palmivora. The sequence continues at coordinate 6,666 of VOQZ01001976.1, forward strand.
TGAGCAGCAAAAGTGTTTGTAGAGTGTGGTTGGTAAAAGTGGACACTGGGGGTATCGATCCCCCTACCTCCCGCATGCGAAGCGGGCGCTCTACCATTTGAGCTAAGCGCCCACATAGCAACACCAACCTCACCCCAATCGACGCGCTCAGCGCACACAAACAACCAATTGCGCCACACACAACCAACCAATTGCACCACACACAACAAACCAATTCCATCGCACACGACAAACCAATTGCGTCGCATACAATGCTCAACATCATCCAATCACATTCAACAACCACTCATCTGCAGCACAGTCGTGCACCCTTGCAGCGACTCTGATGACTCCAGGTCTCCTCGTCAATCCATGTGGACAACACTTCTCCATGTGGACAACACTTCTCCATGTGGACAACACTTCTCCATGTGGACAACACTTCTCCATGCTCACAATGGACACTGCTACACCACGTGTTATCTTCCGCGGAGAAATTCGAACCCCAGTCGGCGGGATGGCTCCTACTGCGCCATATCGAAGCGACTCTTGCTGTCATTGGGGTGACGCCACGAGCGACTATACGGTGTACTTTCTTGTTCTGCTCATCGCGTTTCGGGACACATGTTCCCGCTTTCTATGTTCATGTGTGAGCACTTCAAGCCAATTTGACCAGCCAAGTGCCGTGACGACTGACTGTATACAGCATGTTGCAGCTATTGGAGCGATCTGATGTTGTTACGGACGTATTAGAAAAGCAGCGGTGAGCAGCAAAAGTGTTTGTAGAGTGTGGTTGGTAAAAGTGGACACTGGGGGTATCGATCCCCCTACCTCCCGCATGCGAAGCGGGCGCTCTACCATTTGAGCTAAGCGCCCATCGGCTCGGGCGCGCAGCTGAACCTGTCGAAGTCAGTGTTGCTGGCGCTGAACCGGGGCCACGACTGTCCGCAAATGCCCGGTGTTCAAGTCCTCAGACGTTCGGAGGCGGTCAAGTATCTTGGCATTCCATTCAGCCAGGTGCCTGTCGACGATCGAATCCTCGAGTCACTTGACCATCGCTTCTATGACGGTTTCAAGGCGTGGTTTCGCCGCGCTCGAACGCTTCGCGGGCGCCTCCTGGTTGCACAGACCATGGTGCTCTCGCGCTTGTGGCACTACACACAACACATATCCCTTCCATCGGCTGTCGTCAGGAGATGGCAGTCGATGCTGAACCGATTCGTGCTGAGTCGCAAGTACGAACGCGACGCGACACACATCCAGTTGATCCCCAGTGAATTCCTGTATCTTCGACGTGAAGACGGAGGTCTTGGTATCCCGAGTCTCGACGCACAGCTCAAGCGGCAGCGCTTCGTTTTCATGATGCAGTTCGTCGCACAAGCACAGGAGACTACCGGACGCTGGTGGACGACTGCAAGCACAGAATTACTGCGGTCGATCCTTCCTCGATATAGCAAGTGCCACGCACTTGACTTGCTCACGATGTCTCCGCAGCGTCACGGCGAGATGATCAAGTGGAGACACGTATCTACCTGGTGGAAAACGACCTGGACGTGGTGGCACCGGACAAGCTGGGACAAGAGATGGAGCGACTTGCCCTCTGACGAACGCGTCAAGTATGCGCTCCACCAGCCGATATGGTTTCACTCGGATGCTGAACTTCACTACGAACAGCAGATGCGTGGTAGCACAGCTTCTGCACATCGGCGCTGCATAGGCATGGCGCCAGAACCGCAACGAAGCTTCCGCCTGCACGTCTCGCGGGTCTTCGGTCTTCGGTCGCTTGCTGACTTCATGCGTATTGAGAACGCGTGGCCGACGCAAATCGGCTTTGTGACTCGGCATATCGATTTCACGCTGGTGGACATCACGCCAGGACAACAAGCCAAGTGGCTGCGCGCGCTGTATCGCGAGGCGACGCAGATCGTGAATCGACTCGAAGCAGGCGACGTTGTTCTTTCGCCGCTTATCAGGGACAGCCAGCGGTTGGTTCCGTACGTCGGAGTGTTGAGCAACGAAAAGCTGTGCTTATTCCCGGCAATCCCTCGCTCTGCGGTATTGCGCATCGTATGGACACCCAAGTCAACGACGAAGCCGCATCCGATGAAGGTTCACTGGGACCGCATCGATGCCAGCCACGTCAAGAAGCATGTGAAGCTTGGCAAACGTCTGCGCATAGTGCTTCTCCCGATCTTTGAGGACCTTCAGTTCCGCCTGGCATTCCGTCTACTGCCGGTCCGGTCACGCTTCTGGTTCCTTGAACATGTGAACCCTGGCATTCGCAAGTGCGTGCGAGAAGGCTGTAACGCGATCGAGTCTGACCAGCACTTGTTCTTCGACTGCACGCTCGCGTTGGGCTTGTGGCGACACGTGCTTGATATCGCGAGGATACTCTTCAGACACAAGCCGACGTGGCTCGATATCGCGTTGGCGAGGGAAATGCATGTTCGAGATGAGTGGACGGACCACGAGGCGATCGTAGCCGACGTGTGGCATGTCCTCCGCTCAGTGACGCTTCATTTCGTGTGGTCGGACCGCAATCGGTGTCTGTTCGATGGAAGACAGCCGACGCCGACGCTCGTTGCGCTCCAAGTAATCTTGATGACGTTTGCTGCGCACATCCGATACTTCCTGCGGCGCCTGTATACACCGGACGAGCAGGACCAGTTACGCGAAGTGCTCAAGCGGCTGGCCACGCAGTCCACCTTCGGGGACTTTGTTGACCGCCACCCTGGTGTCACAAGTGTTCGTGAAGCAGCTTAGCCGTGTACCAATGAAGATGTACCGGCCAATATGTCGACAAGCAGCGGGATACCCACAACAGTTGGCAGATCCAGTTTCCAGCCCCAGACGTCCCCTACACGGCTCGACCGCAGACATTGATGAACCAGAAGTTAACAAGGTAGCGGGCGGCGCCCTCACACACCCCCAACAACGGTTCTTGTCCGCAGACGGCCTTGCAGACGACGCCGAAGAGCCTCGTCCTTTCCTGCAACCGCAGATGGTTCGCCGTCCCTCATGACAGATCCAGCTTCCAGCCCCAGACGCCCCCCACGCTGCTCGACCGCGGACGTTAAGGAACCAGAGGTCAACAAGGTAGCGGGCGGCGCCCTCACACACCCCCGACAACGGTTCTTGTCCACGGACGGCTTTGCGGAAGGCGCTGATGAGGCCTTGGCCTTCCCTGCAACTGCAGATGGCTTTCCGTCGTTCATGATCTGCCACAAGCACTTTGTGAGTTCGACTCAAACTCGACTAAGTTAACTTGTTAACTTACCTGAGAGGTCCCGCTTAGGTGCGAATCGACTTGCTCCCTACTTGGCAAATTCGGTTATGACGACCAGTGACCCCTGCGCAACCAGTCAATCTTCAAGCAACATTACTGGTGCAACATACCAGTACCTCTTATACCTGATACTCAAGACCTCCAAGACATTATGACCTCCCAAACTTGATGTCAAAAATCGACCAAAACGGAAGTTTTTGACCTCTCAAAATTTATATTTGGTGTGGTCCACACAATTTCGGGATGGGTCGACCTATATATCATTTTGCTCCGTTTTCTCTACGCTTTCACATGGACTCGGACTCAACGCCAAGGAACGCACCAGCCAAAATCAAGAACTCGAAAAGTTCAAGTATGTACACTAGTATTTATATCAGTAAGGTTAGTCATTACCCGGTAGATTGAGAAGCAACTCAGTCTGTTGTAATAGACACACTTTCAACTGAGCTAAGCGCCCACATAGCAACACCAACCTCACCCAATCGACGCGCTCCGAGCACACAACCAACCAATTGCGCCACACACAACCAACCAATTGCACCACACACAACAAACCAATTCCATCGCACACGACAAACCAATTGCATCGCATACAATGCTCAACATCATCCAATCACATTCAACAACCACTCATCTGCAGCACAGTCGTGCACCCTTGCAGCGACTCTGATGACTCCAGCTCTCTTCGTCAATCCATGTGGACAACACTTCTCCATGTGGACAACACTTCTCCATGTGGACAACACTTCTCCATGCTCACAATGGACACTGCTACACCACGTGTTATCTTCCGCGGAGAAATTCGAACCCCAGTCGGCGGGATGGCTCCTACTGCGCCATATCGAAGCGACTCTTGCTGTCATTGGGGTGACGCCACGAGCGACTATACGGTGTACTTTCTTGTTCTGCTCATCGCGTTTCGGGACACATGTTCCCGCTTTCTATGTTCATGTGTGAGCACTTCAAGCCAATTTGACCAGCCAAGTGCCGTGACGACTGACTGTATACAGCATGTTGCAGCTATTGGAGCGATCTGATGTTGTTACGGACGTATTAGAAAAGCAGCGGTGAGCAGCAAAAGTGTTTGTAGAGTGTGGTTGGTAAAAGTGGACACTGGGGGTATCGATCCCCCTACCTCCCGCATGCGAAGCGGGCGCTCTACCATTTGAGCTAAGCGCCCACATAGCAACACCAACCTCACCCCAATCGACGCGCTCCGAGCACACAACCAACCAATTGCACCACACACAACAAACCAATTCCATCGCACACGACAAACCAATTGCATCGCATACAATGCTCAACATCATCCAATCACATTCAACAACCACTCATCTGCAGCACAGTCGTGCACCCTTGCAGCGACTCTGATGACTCCAGCTCTCCTCGTCAATCCATGTGGACAACACTTCTCCATGTGGACAACACTTCTCCATGTGGACAACACTTCTCCATGCTCACAATGGACACTGCTACACCACGTGTTATCTTCCGCGGAGAAATTCGAACCCCAGTCGGCGGGATGGCTCCTACTGCGCCATATCGAAGCGACTCTTGCTGTCATTGGGGTGACGCCACGAGCGACTATACGGTGTACTTTCTTGTTCTGCTCATCGCGTTTCGGGACACATGTTCCCGCTTTCTATGTTCATGTGTGAGCACTTCAAGCCAATTTGACCAGCCAAGTGCCGTGACGACTGACTGTATACAGCATGTTGCAGCTATTGGAGCGATCTGATGTTGTTACGGACGTATTAGAAAAGCAGCGGTGAGCAGCAAAAGTGTTTGTAGAGTGTGGTTGGTAAAAGTGGACACTGGGGGTATCGATCCCCCTACCTCCCGCATGCGAAGCGGGCGTCTACCATTTGAGCTAAGCGCCCACATAGCAACACCAACCTCACCCCAATCGACGCGCTCCGAGCACACAACCAACCAATTGCGCCACACACAACCAACCAATTGCACCACACACAACAAACCAATTCCATCGCACACGACAAACCAATTGCGTCGCATACAATGCTCAACATCATCCAATCACATTCAACAACCACTCATCTGCAGCACAGTCGTGCACCCTTGCAGCGACTCTGATGACTCCAGCTCTCCTCGTCAATCCATGTGGACAACACTTCTCCATGTGGACAACACTTCTCCATGTGGACAACACTTCTCCATGTGGACAACACTTCTCCATGTGGACAACACTTCTCCATGCTCACAATGGACACTGCTACACCACGTGTTATCTTCCGCGGAGAAATTCGAACCCCAGTCGGCGGGATGGCTCCTACTGCGCCATATCGAAGCGACTCTTGCTGTCATTGGGGTGACGCCACGAGCGACTATACGGTGTACTTTCTTGTTCTGCTCATCGCGTTTCGGGACACATGTTCCCGCTTTCTATGTTCATGTGTGAGCACTTCAAGCCAATTTGACCAGCCAAGTGCCGTGACGACTGACTGTATACAGCATGTTGCAGCTATTGGAGCGATCTGATGTTGTTACGGACGTATTAGAAAAGCAGCGGTGAGCAGCAAAAGTGTTTGTAGAGTGTGGTTGGTAAAAGTGGACACTGGGGGTATCGATCCCCCTACCTCCCGCATGCGAAGCGGGCGCTCTACCATTTGAGCTAAGCGCCCACATAGCAACACCAACCTCACCCCAATCGACGCGCTCCGAGCACACAACCAACCAATTGCACCACACACAACAAACCAATTCCATCGCACACGACAAACCAATTGCATCGCATACAATGCTCAACATCATCCAATCACATTCAACAACCACTCATCTGCAGCACAGTCGTGCACCCTTGCAGCGACTCTGATGACTCCAGCTCTCCTCGTCAATCCATGTGGACAACACTTCTCCATGTGGACAACACTTCTCCATGTGGACAACACTTCTCCATGTGGACAACACTTCTCCATGCTCACAATGGACACTGCTACACCACGTGTTATCTTCCGCGGAGAAATTCGAACCCCAGTCGGCGGGATGGCTCCTACTGCGCCATATCGAAGCGACTCTTGCTGTCATTGGGGTGACGCCACGAGCGACTATACGGTGTACTTTCTTGTTCTGCTCATCGCGTTTCGGGACACATGTTCCCGCTTTCTATGTTCATGTGTGAGCACTTCAAGCCAATTTGACCAGCCAAGTGCCGTGACGACTGACTGTATACAGCATGTTGCAGCTATTGGAGCGATCTGATGTTGTTACGGACGTATTAGAAAAGCAGCGGTGAGCAGCAAAAGTGTTTGTAGAGTGTGGTTGGTAAAAGTGGACACTGGGGGTATCGATCCCCCTACCTCCCGCATGCGAAGCGGGCGCTCTACCATTTGAGCTAAGCGCCCACATAGCAACACCAACCTCACCCCAATCGACGCGCTCCGAGCACACAACCAACCAATTGCACCACACACAACAAACCAATTCCATCGCACACGACAAACCAATTGCATCGCATACAATGCTCAACATCATCCAATCACATTCAACAACCACTCATCTGCAGCACAGTCGTGCACCCTTGCAGCGACTCTGATGACTCCAGCTCTCCTCGTCAATCCATGTGGACAACACTTCTCCATGTGGACAACACTTCTCCATGCTCACAATGGACACTGCTACACCACGTGTTATCTTCCGCGGAGAAATTCGAACCCCAGTCGGCGGGATGGCTCCTACTGCGCCATATCGAAGCGACTCTTGCTGTCATTGGGGTGACGCCACGAGCGACTATACGGTGTACTTTCTTGTTCTGCTCATCGCGTTTCGGGACACATGTTCCCGCTTTCTATGTTCATGTGTGAGCACTTCAAGCCAATTTGACCAGCCAAGTGCCGTGACGACTGACTGTATACAGCATGTTGCAGCTATTGGAGCGATCTGATGTTGTTACGGACGTATTAGAAAAGCAGCGGTGAGCAGCAAAAGTGTTTGTAGAGTGTGGTTGGTAAAAGTGGACACTGGGGGTATCGATCCCCCTACCTCCCGCATGCGAAGCGGGCGCTCTACCATTTGAGCTAAGCGCCCACATAGCAACACCAACCTCACCCCAATCGACGCGCTCCGCGCACACAACCAACCAATTGCACCACACACAACAAACCAATTCCATCGCACACGACAAACCAATTGCATCGCATACAATGCTCAACATCATCCAATCACATTCAACAACCACTCATCTGCAGCACAGTCGTGCACCCTTGCAGCGACTCTGATGACTCCAGCTCTCCTCGTCAATCCATGTGGACAACACTTCTCCATGTGGACAACACTTCTCCATGTGGACAACACTTCTCCATGTGGACAACACTTCTCCATGCTCACAATGGACACTGCTACACCACGTGTTATCTTCCGCGGAGAAATTCGAACCCCAGTCGGCGGGATGGCTCCTACTGCGCCATATCGAAGCGACTCTTGCTGTCATTGGGGTGACGCCACGAGCGACTATACGGTGTACTTTCTTGTTCTGCTCATCGCGTTTCGGGACACATGTTCCCGCTTTCTATGTTCATGTGTGAGCACTTCAAGCCAATTTGACCAGCCAAGTGCCGTGACGACTGACTGTATACAGCATGTTGCAGCTATTGGAGCGATCTGATGTTGTTACGGACGTATTAGAAAAGCAGCGGTGAGCAGCAAAAGTGTTTGTAGAGTGTGGTTGGTAAAAGTGGACACTGGGGGTATCGATCCCCCTACCTCCCGCATGCGAAGCGGGCGCTCTACCATTTGAGCTAAGCGCCCACATAGCAACACCAACCTCACCCCAATCGACGCGCTCAGCACACAACCAACCAATTGCACCACACACAACAAACCAATTCCATCGCACACGACAAACCAATTGCATCGCATACAATGCTCAACATCATCCAATCACATTCAACAACCACTCATCTGCAGCACAGTCGTGCACCCTTGCAGCGACTCTGATGACTCCAGCTCTCCTCGTCAATCCATGTGGACAACACTTCTCCATGTGGACAACACTTCTCCATGTGGACAACACTTCTCCATGTGGACAACACTTCTCCATGTGGACAACACTTCTCCATGCTCACAATGGACACTGCTACACCACGTGTTATCTTCCGCGGAGAAATTCGAACCCCAGTCGGCGGGATGGCTCCTACTGCGCCATATCGAAGCGACTCTTGCTGTCATTGGGGTGACGCCACGAGCGACTATACGGTGTACTTTCTTGTTCTGCTCATCGCGTTTCGGGACACATGTTCCCGCTTTCTATGTTCATGTGTGAGCACTTCAAGCCAATTTGACCAGCCAAGTGCCGTGACGACTGACTGTATACAGCATGTTGCAGCTATTGGAGCGATCTGATGTTGTTACGGACGTATTAGAAAAGCAGCGGTGAGCAGCAAAAGTGTTTGTAGAGTGTGGTTGGTAAAAGTGGACACTGGGGGTATCGATCCCCCTACCTCCCGCATGCGAAGCGGGCGCTCTACCATTTGAGCTAAGCGCCCACATAGCAACACCAACCTCACCCCAATCGACGCGCTCAGCGCACACAAACAACCAATTGCGCCACACACAACCAACCAATTGCACCACACACAACAAACCAATTCCATCGCACACGACAAACCAATTGCATCGCATACAATGCTCAACATCATCCAATCACATTCAACAACCACTCATCTGCAGCACAGTCGTGCACCCTTGCAGCGACTCTGATGACTCCAGCTCTCCTCGTCAATCCATGTGGACAACACTTCTCCATGTGGACAACACTTCTCCATGTGGACAACACTTCTCCATGTGGACAACACTTCTCCATGTGGACAACACTTCTCCATGCTCACAATGGACACTGCTACACCACGTGTTATCTTCCGCGGAGAAATTCGAACCCCAGTCGGCGGGATGGCTCCTACTGCGCCATATCGAAGCGACTCTTGCTGTCATTGGGGTGACGCCACGAGCGACTATACGGTGTACTTTCTTGTTCTGCTCATCGCGTTTCGGGACACATGTTCCCGCTTTCTATGTTCATGTGTGAGCACTTCAAGCCAATTTGACCAGCCAAGTGCCGTGACGACTGACTGTATACAGCATGTTGCAGCTATTGGAGCGATCTGATGTTGTTACGGACGTATTAGAAAAGCAGCGGTGAGCAGCAAAAGTGTTTGTAGAGTGTGGTTGGTAAAAGTGGACACTGGGGGTATCGATCCCCCTACCTCCCGCATGCGAAGCGGGCGCTCTACCATTTGAGCTAAGCGCCCACATAGCAACACCAACCTCACCCCAATCGACGCGCTCAGCGCACACAAACAACCAATTGCGCCACACACAACCAACCAATTGCACCACACACAACAAACCAATTCCATCGCACACGACAAACCAATTGCATCGCATACAATGCTCAACATCATCCAATCACATTCAACAACCACTCATCTGCAGCACAGTCGTGCACCCTTGCAGCGACTCTGATGACTCCAGCTCTCCTCGTCAATCCATGTGGACAACACTTCTCCATGTGGACAACACTTCTCCATGTGGACAACACTTCTCCATGTGGACAACACTTCTCCATGTGGACAACACTTCTCCATGCTCACAATGGACACTGCTACACCACGTGTTATCTTCCGCGGAGAAATTCGAACCCCAGTCGGCGGGATGGCTCCTACTGCGCCATATCGAAGCGACTCTTGCTGTCATTGGGGTGACGCCACGAGCGACTATACGGTGTACTTTCTTGTTCTGCTCATCGCGTTTCGGGACACATGTTCCCGCTTTCTATGTTCATGTGTGAGCACTTCAAGCCAATTTGACCAGCCAAGTGCCGTGACGACTGACTGTATACAGCATGTTGCAGCTATTGGAGCGATCTGATGTTGTTACGGACGTATTAGAAAAGCAGCGGTGAGCAGCAAAAGTGTTTGTAGAGTGTGGTTGGTAAAAGTGGACACTGGGGGTATCGATCCCCCTACCTCCCGCATGCGAAGCGGGCGCTCTACCATTTGAGCTAAGCGCCCACATAGCAACACCAACCTCACCCCAATCGACGCGCTCAGCGCACACAAACAACCAATTGCGCCACACACAACCAACCAATTGCACCACACACAACAAACCAATTCCATCGCACACGACAAACCAATTGCATCGCATACAATGCTCAACATCATCCAATCACATTCAACAACCACTCATCTGCAGCACAGTCGTGCACCCTTGCAGCGACTCTGATGACTCCAGCTCTCCTCGTCAATCCATGTGGACAACACTTCTCCATGTGGACAACACTTCTCCATGTGGACAACACTTCTCCATGTGGACAACACTTCTCCATGTGGACAACACTTCTCCATGCTCACAATGGACACTGCTACACCACGTGTTATCTTCCGCGGAGAAATTCGAACCCCAGTCGGCGGGATGGCTCCTACTGCGCCATATCGAAGCGACTCTTGCTGTCATTGGGGTGACGCCACGAGCGACTATACGGTGTACTTTCTTGTTCTGCTCATCGCGTTTCGGGACACATGTTCCCGCTTTCTATGTTCATGTGTGAGCACTTCAAGCCAATTTGACCAGCCAAGTGCCGTGACGACTGACTGTATACAGCATGTTGCAGCTATTGGAGCGATCTGATGTTGTTACGGACGTATTAGAAAAGCAGCGGTGAGCAGCAAAAGTGTTTGTAGAGTGTGGTTGGTAAAAGTGGACACTGGGGGTATCGATCCCCCTACCTCCCGCATGCGAAGCGGGCGCTCTACCATTTGAGCTAAGCGCCCACATAGCAACACCAACCTCACCCCAATCGACGCGCTCAGCGCACACAAACAACCAATTGCGCCACACACAACCAACCAATTGCACCACACACAACAAACCAATTCCATCGCACACGACAAACCAATTGCATCGCATACAATGCTCAACATCATCCAATCACATTCAACAACCACTCATCTGCAGCACAGTCGTGCACCCTTGCAGCGACTCTGATGACTCCAGCTCTCCTCGTCAATCCATGTGGACAACACTTCTCCATGTGGACAACACTTCTCCATGTGGACAACACTTCTCCATGTGGACAACACTTCTCCATGCTCACAATGGACACTGCTACACCACGTGTTATCTTCCGCGGAGAAATTCGAACCCCAGTCGGCGGGATGGCTCCTACTGCGCCATATCGAAGCGACTCTTGCTGTCATTGGGGTGACGCCACGAGCGACTATACGGTGTACTTTCTTGTTCTGCTCATCGCGTTTCGGGACACATGTTCCCGCTTTCTATGTTCATGTGTGAGCACTTCAAGCCAATTTGACCAGCCAAGTGCCGTGACGACTGACTGTATACAGCATGTTGCAGCTATTGGAGCGATCTGATGTTGTTACGGACGTATTAGAAAAGCAGCGGTGAGCAGCAAAAGTGTTTGTAGAGTGTGGTTGGTAAAAGTGGACACTGGGGGTATCGATCCCCCTACCTCCCGCATGCGAAGCGGGCGCTCTACCATTTGAGCTAAGCGCCCACATAGCAACACCAACCTCACCCCAATCGACGCGCTCAGCGCACACAAACAACCAATTGCGCCACACACAACCAACCAATTGCACCACACACAACAAACCAATTCCATCGCACACGACAAACCAATTGCATCGCATACAATGCTCAACATCATCCAATCACATTCAACAACCACTCATCTGCAGCACAGTCGTGCACCCTTGCAGCGACTCTGATGACTCCAGCTCTCCTCGTCAATCCATGTGGACACACTTCTCCATGTGGACAACACTGTGGACAACTTCTCCATGTGGACAACACTTCTCCATGTGGACAACACTTCTCCATGCTCACAATGGACACTGCTACACCACGTGTTATCTTCCGCGGAGAAATTCGAACCCCAGTCGGCGGGATGGCTCCTACTGCGCCATATCGAAGCGACTCTTGCTGTCATTGGGGTGACGCCACGAGCGACTATACGGTGTACTTTCTTGTTCTGCTCATCGCGTTTCGGGACACATGTTCCCGCTTTCTATGTTCATGTGTGAGCACTTCAAGCCAATTTGACCAGCCAAGTGCCGTGACGACTGACTGTATACAGCATGTTGCAGCTATTGGAGCGATCTGATGTTGTTACGGACGTATTAGAAAAGCAGCGGTGAGCAGCAAAAGTGTTTGTAGAGTGTGGTTGGTAAAAGTGGACACTGGGGGTATCGATCCCCCTACCTCCCGCATGCGAAGCGGGCGCTCTACCATTTGAGCTAAGCGCCCACATAGCAACACCAACCTCACCCCAATCGACGCGCTCAGCGCACACAAACAACCAATTGCGCCACACACAACCAACCAATTGCACCACACACAACAAACCAATTCCATCGCACACGACAAACCAATTGCATCGCATACAATGCTCAACATCATCCAATCACATTCAACAACCACTCATCTGCAGCACAGTCGTGCACCCTTGCAGCGACTCTGATGACTCCAGCTCTCCTCGTCAATCCATGTGGACAACACTTCCATGTGGACAACACTTCTCCATGTGGACAACACTTCTCCATGTGGACAACACTTCTCCATGGGACAACACTTCTCCATGCTCACAATGGACACTGCTACACCACGTGTTATCTTCCGCGGAGAAATTCGAACCCCAGTCGGCGGGATGGCTCCTACTGCGCCATATCGAAGCGACTCTTGCTGTCATTGGGGTGACGCCACGAGCGACTATACGGTGTACTTTCTTGTTCTGCTCATCGCGTTTCGGGACACATGTTCCCGCTTTCTATGTTCATGTGTGAGCACTTCAAGCCAATTTGACCAGCCAAGTGCCGTGACGACTGACTGTATACAGCATGTTGCAGCTATTGGAGCGATCTGATGTTGTTACGGACGTATTAGAAAAGCAGCGGTGAGCAGCAAAAGTGTTTGTAGAGTGTGGTTGGTAAAAGTGGACACTGGGGGTATCGATCCCCCTACCTCCCGCATGCGAAGCGGGCGCTCTACCATTTGAGCTAAGCGCCCACATAGCAACACCAACCTCACCCCAATCGACGCGCTCAGCGCACACAAACAACCAATTGCGCCACACACAACCAACCAATTGCACCACACACAACAAACCAATTGCATCGCATACAATGCTCAACATCATCCAATCACATTCAACAACCACTCATCTGCAGCACAGTCGTGCACCCTTGCAGCGACTCTGATGACTCCAGCTCTCCTCGTCAATCCATGTGGACAACACTTCTCCATGTGGACAACACTTCTCCATGCTCACAATGGACACTGCTACACCACGTGTTATCTTCCGCGGAGAAATTCGAACCCCAGTCGGCGGGATGGCTCCTACTGCGCCATATCGAAGCGACTCTTGCTGTCATTGGGGTGACGCCACGAGCGACTATACGGTGTACTTTCTTGTTCTGCTCATCGCGTTTCGGGACACATGTTCCCGCTTTCTATGTTCATGTGTGAGCACTTCAAGCCAATTTGACCAGCCAAGTGCCGTGACGACTGACTGTATACAGCATGTTGCAGCTATTGGAGCGATCTGATGTTGTTACGGACGTATTAGAAAAGCAGCGGTGAGCAGCAAAAGTGTTTGTAGAGTGTGGTTGGTAAAAGTGGACACTGGGGGTATCGATCCCCCTACCTCCCGCATGCGAAGCGGGCGCTCTACCATTTGAGCTAAGCGCCCACATAGCAACACCAACCTCACCCCAATCGACGCGCTCAGCGCACACAAACAACCAATTGCGCCACACACAACCAACCAATTGCACCACACACAACAAACCAATTCCATCGCACACGACAAACCAATTGCATCGCATACAATGCTCAACATCATCCAATCACATTCAACAACCACTCATCTGCAGCACAGTCGTGCACCCTTGCAGCGACTCTGATGACTCCAGCTCTCCTCGTCAATCCATGTGGACAACACTTCTCATGTGGACAACACTTCTCCATGTGGACAACACAACACTTCTCCATGTGGACAACACTTCTCCATGCTCACAATGGACACTGCTACACCACGTGTTATCTTCCGCGGAGAAATTCGAACCCCAGTCGGCGGGATGGCTCCTACTGCGCCATATCGAAGCGACTCTTGCTGTCATTGGGGTGACGCCACGAGCGACTATACGGTGTACTTTCTTGTTCTGCTCATCGCGTTTCGGGACACATGTTCCCGCTTTCTATGTTCATGTGTGAGCACTTCAAGCCAATTTGACCAGCCAAGTGCCGTGACGACTGACTGTATACAGCATGTTGCAGCTATTGGAGCGATCTGATGTTGTTACGGACGTATTAGAAAAGCAGCGGTGAGCAGCAAAAGTGTTTGTAGAGTGTGGTTGGTAAAAGTGGACACTGGGGGTATCGATCCCCCTACCTCCCGCATGCGAAGCGGGCGCTCTACCATTTGAGCTAAGCGCCCACATAGCAACACCAACCTCACCCCAATCGACGCGCTCAGCGCACACAAACAACCAATTGCGCCACACACAACCAACCAATTGCACCACACACAACAAACCAATTCCATCGCACACGACAAACCAATTGCATCGCATACAATGCTCAACATCATCCAATCACATTCAACAACCACTCATCTGCAGCACAGTCGTGCACCCTTGCAGCGACTCTGATGACTCCAGCTCTCCTCGTCAATCCATGTGGACAACACTCTCATGTGGACAACACTTCTCCATGTGGACAACACTTCTCCATGTGGACAACACTTCTCCATGTGGACAACACTTCTCCATGCTCACAATGGACACTGCTACACCACGTGTTATCTTCCGCGGAGAAATTCGAACCCCAGTCGGCGGGATGGCTCCTACTGCGCCATATCGAAGCGACTCTTGCTGTCATTGGGGTGACGCCACGAGCGACTATACGGTGTACTTTCTTGTTCTGCTCATCGCGTTTCGGGACACATGTTCCCGCTTTCTATGTTCATGTGTGAGCACTTCAAGCCAATTTGACCAGCCAAGTGCCGTGACGACTGACTGTATACAGCATGTTGCAGCTATTGGAGCGATCTGATGTTGTTACGGACGTATTAGAAAAGCAGCGGTGAGCAGCAAAAGTGTTTGTAGAGTGTGGTTGGTAAAAGTGGACACTGGGGGTATCGATCCCCCTACCTCCCGCATGCGAAGCGGGCGCTCTACCATTTGAGCTAAGCGCCCACATAGCAACACCAACCTCACCCCAATCGACGCGCTCAGCGCACACAAACAACCAATTGCGCCACACACAACAAACCAATTCCATCGCACACGACAAACCAATTGCATCGCATACAATGCTCAACATCATCCAATCACATTCAACAACCACTCATCTGCAGCACAGTCGTGCACCCTTGCAGCGACTCTGATGACTCCAGCTCTCCTCGTCAATCCATGTGGACAACACTTCTCCATGTGGACAACACTTCTCCATGTGGACAACACTTCTCCATGTGGACAACACTTCTCCATGCTCACAATGGACACTGCTACACCACGTGTTATCTTCCGCGGAGAAATTCGAACCCCAGTCGGCGGGATGGCTCCTACTGCGCCATATCGAAGCGACTCTTGCTGTCATTGGGGTGACGCCACGAGCGACTATACGGTGTACTTTCTTGTTCTGCTCATCGCGTTTCGGGACACATGTTCCCGCTTTCTATGTTCATGTGTGAGCACTTCAAGCCAATTTGACCAGCCAAGTGCCGTGACGACTGACTGTATACAGCATGTTGCAGCTATTGGAGCGATCTGATGTTGTTACGGACGTATTAGAAAAGCAGCGGTGAGCAGCAAAAGTGTTTGTAGAGTGTGGTTGGTAAAAGTGGACACTGGGGGTATCGATCCCCCTACCTCCCGCATGCGAAGCGGGCGCTCTACCATTTGAGCTAAGCGCCCACATAGCAACACCAACCTCACCCCAATCGACGCGCTCAGCGCACACAAACAACCAATTGCGCCACACACAACCAACCAATTGCACCACACACAACAAACCAATTCCATCGCACACGACAAACCAATTGCATCGCATACAATGCTCAACATCATCCAATCACATTCAACAACCACTCATCTGCAGCACAGTCGTGCACCCTTGCAGCGACTCTGATGACTCCAGCTCTCCTCGGACAACACTTCCATGTGGACAACACTTCTCCATGTGGACAACACTTCTCCATGTGGACAACACTTCTCCATGTGGACAACACTTCTCCATGCTCACAATGGACACTGCTACACCACGTGTTATCTTCCGCGGAGAAATTCGAACCCCAGTCGGCGGGATGGCTCCTACTGCGCCATATCGAAGCGACTCTTGCTGTCATTGGGGTGACGCCACGAGCGACTATACGGTGTACTTTCTTGTTCTGCTCATCGCGTTTCGGGACACATGTTCCCGCTTTCTATGTTCATGTGTGAGCACTTCAAGCCAATTTGACCAGCCAAGTGCCGTGACGACTGACTGTATACAGCATGTTGCAGCTATTGGAGCGATCTGATGTTGTTACGGACGTATTAGAAAAGCAGCGGTGAGCAGCAAAAGTGTTTGTAGAGTGTGGTTGGTAAAAGTGGACACTGGGGGTATCGATCCCCCTACCTCCCGCATGCGAAGCGGGCGCTCTACCATTTGAGCTAAGCGCCCACATAGCAACACCAACCTCACCCCAATCGACGCGCTCAGCGCACACAAACAACCAATTGCGCCACACACAACCAACCAATTGCACCACACACAACAAACCAATTCCATCGCACACGACAAACCAATTGCATCGCATACAATGCTCAACATCATCCAATCACATTCAACAACCACTCATCTGCAGCACAGTCGTGCACCCTTGCAGCGACTCTGATGACTCCAGCTCTCCTCGTCAATCCATGTGGACAACACTTCTCCATGTGGACAACACTTCTCCATGTGGACAACACTTCTCCATGCTCACAATGGACACTGCTACACCACGTGTTATCTTCCGCGGAGAAATTCGAACCCCAGTCGGCGGGATGGCTCCTACTGCGCCATATCGAAGCGACTCTTGCTGTCATTGGGGTGACGCCACGAGCGACTATACGGTGTACTTTCTTGTTCTGCTCATCGCGTTTCGGGACACATGTTCCCGCTTTCTATGTTCATGTGTGAGCACTTCAAGCCAATTTGACCAGCCAAGTGCCGTGACGACTGACTGTATACAGCATGTTGCAGCTATTGGAGCGATCTGATGTTGTTACGGACGTATTAGAAAAGCAGCGGTGAGCAGCAAAAGTGTTTGTAGAGTGTGGTTGGTAAAAGTGGACACTGGGGGTATCGATCCCCCTACCTCCCGCATGCGAAGCGGGCGCTCTACCATTTGAGCTAAGCGCCCACATAGCAACACCAACCTCACCCAATCGACGCGCTCAGCGCACACAAACAACCAATTGCGCCACACACAACCAACCAATTGCACCACACACAACAAACCAATTCCATCGCACACGACAAACCAATTGCATCGCATACAATGCTCAACATCATCCAATCACATTCAACAACCACTCATCTGCAGCACAGTCGTGCACCCTTGCAGCGACTCTGATGACTCCAGCTCTCCTCGTCAATCCATGTGGACAACACTTCTCCATGTGGACAACACTTCTCCATGTGGACAACACTTCTCCATGCTCACAATGGACACTGCTACACCACGTGTTATCTTCCGCGGAGAAATTCGAACCCCAGTCGGCGGGATGGCTCCTACTGCGCCATATCGAAGCGACTCTTGCTGTCATTGGGGTGACGCCACGAGCGACTATACGGTGTACTTTCTTGTTCTGCTCATCGCGTTTCGGGACACATGTTCCCGCTTTCTATGTTCATGTGTGAGCACTTCAAGCCAATTTGACCAGCCAAGTGCCGTGACGACTGACTGTATACAGCATGTTGCAGCTATTGGAGCGATCTGATGTTGTTACGGACGTATTAGAAAAGCAGCGGTGAGCAG
Organism: Phytophthora palmivora; assembly: GCA_008079305.1. Taxonomy (NCBI): domain Eukaryota; phylum Oomycota; class Peronosporomycetes; order Peronosporales; family Peronosporaceae; genus Phytophthora; species Phytophthora palmivora. The sequence goes on from VOQZ01001976.1 coordinate 24,971, forward strand.
CAAAAGTGTTTGTAGAGTGTGGTTGGTAAAAGTGGACACTGGGGGTATCGATCCCCCTACCTCCCGCATGCGAAGCGGGCGCTCTACCATTTGAGCTAAGCGCCCACATAGCAACACCAACCTCACCCCAATCGACGCGCTCAGCGCACACAAACAACCAATTGCGCCACACACAACCAACCAATTGCACCACACACAACAAACCAATTCCATCGCACACGACAAACCAATTGCATCGCATACAATGCTCAACATCATCCAATCACATTCAACAACCACTCATCTGCAGCACAGTCGTGCACCCTTGCAGCGACTCTGATGACTCCAGCTCTCCTCGTCAATCCATGTGGACAACACTTCTCCATGTGGACAACACTTCTCCATGTGGACAACACTTCTCCATGCTCACAATGGACACTGCTACACCACGTGTTATCTTCCGCGGAGAAATTCGAACCCCAGTCGGCGGGATGGCTCCTACTGCGCCATATCGAAGCGACTCTTGCTGTCATTGGGGTGACGCCACGAGCGACTATACGGTGTACTTTCTTGTTCTGCTCATCGCGTTTCGGGACACATGTTCCCGCTTTCTATGTTCATGTGTGAGCACTTCAAGCCAATTTGACCAGCCAAGTGCCGTGACGACTGACTGTATACAGCATGTTGCAGCTATTGGAGCGATCTGATGTTGTTACGGACGTATTAGAAAAGCAGCGGTGAGCAGCAAAAGTGTTTGTAGAGTGTGGTTGGTAAAAGTGGACACTGGGGGTATCGATCCCCCTACCTCCCGCATGCGAAGCGGGCGCTCTACCATTTGAGCTAAGCGCCCACATAGCAACACCAACCTCACCCCAATCGACGCGCTCAGCGCACACAAACAACCAATTGCGCCACACACAACCAACCAATTGCACCACACACAACAAACCAATTCCATCGCACACGACAAACCAATTGCATCGCATACAATGCTCAACATCATCCAATCACATTCAACAACCACTCATCTGCAGCACAGTCGTGCACCCTTGCAGCGACTCTGATGACTCCAGCTCTCCTCGTCAATCCATGTGGACAACACTTCTCCATGTGGACAACACTTCTCCATGTGGACAACACTTCTCCATGCTCACAATGGACACTGCTACACCACGTGTTATCTTCCGCGGAGAAATTCGAACCCCAGTCGGCGGGATGGCTCCTACTGCGCCATATCGAAGCGACTCTTGCTGTCATTGGGGTGACGCCACGAGCGACTATACGGTGTACTTTCTTGTTCTGCTCATCGCGTTTCGGGACACATGTTCCCGCTTTCTATGTTCATGTGTGAGCACTTCAAGCCAATTTGACCAGCCAAGTGCCGTGACGACTGACTGTATACAGCATGTTGCAGCTATTGGAGCGATCTGATGTTGTTACGGACGTATTAGAAAAGCAGCGGTGAGCAGCAAAAGTGTTTGTAGAGTGTGGTTGGTAAAAGTGGACACTGGGGGTATCGATCCCCCTACCTCCCGCATGCGAAGCGGGCGCTCTACCATTTGAGCTAAGCGCCCACATAGCAACACCAACCTCACCCCAATCGACGCGCTCAGCGCACACAAACAACCAATTGCGCCACACACAACCAACCAATTGCACCACACACAACAAACCAATTCCATCGCACACGACAAACCAATTGCATCGCATACAATGCTCAACATCATCCAATCACATTCAACAACCACTCATCTGCAGCACAGTCGTGCACCCTTGCAGCGACTCTGATGACTCCAGCTCTCCTCGTCAATCCATGTGGACAACACTTCTCCATGTGGACAACACTTCTCCATGTGGACAACACTTCTCCATGCTCACAATGGACACTGCTACACCACGTGTTATCTTCCGCGGAGAAATTCGAACCCCAGTCGGCGGGATGGCTCCTACTGCGCCATATCGAAGCGACTCTTGCTGTCATTGGGGTGACGCCACGAGCGACTATACGGTGTACTTTCTTGTTCTGCTCATCGCGTTTCGGGACACATGTTCCCGCTTTCTATGTTCATGTGTGAGCACTTCAAGCCAATTTGACCAGCCAAGTGCCGTGACGACTGACTGTATACAGCATGTTGCAGCTATTGGAGCGATCTGATGTTGTTACGGACGTATTAGAAAAGCAGCGGTGAGCAGCAAAAGTGTTTGTAGAGTGTGGTTGGTAAAAGTGGACACTGGGGGTATCGATCCCCCTACCTCCCGCATGCGAAGCGGGCGCTCTACCATTTGAGCTAAGCGCCCACATAGCAACACCAACCTCACCCCAATCGACGCGCTCAGCGCACACAAACAACCAATTGCGCCACACACAACCAACCAATTGCACCACACACAACAAACCAATTCCATCGCACACGACAAACCAATTGCATCGCATACAATGCTCAACATCATCCAATCACATTCAACAACCACTCATCTGCAGCACAGTCGTGCACCCTTGCAGCGACTCTGATGACTCCAGCTCTCCTCGTCAATCCATGTGGACAACACTTCTCCATGTGGACAACACTTCTCCATGTGGACAACACTTCTCCATGCTCACAATGGACACTGCTACACCACGTGTTATCTTCCGCGGAGAAATTCGAACCCCAGTCGGCGGGATGGCTCCTACTGCGCCATATCGAAGCGACTCTTGCTGTCATTGGGGTGACGCCACGAGCGACTATACGGTGTACTTTCTTGTTCTGCTCATCGCGTTTCGGGACACATGTTCCCGCTTTCTATGTTCATGTGTGAGCACTTCAAGCCAATTTGACCAGCCAAGTGCCGTGACGACTGACTGTATACAGCATGTTGCAGCTATTGGAGCGATCTGATGTTGTTACGGACGTATTAGAAAAGCAGCGGTGAGCAGCAAAAGTGTTTGTAGAGTGTGGTTGGTAAAAGTGGACACTGGGGGTATCGATCCCCCTACCTCCCGCATGCGAAGCGGGCGCTCTACCATTTGAGCTAAGCGCCCACATAGCAACACCAACCTCACCCCAATCGACGCGCTCAGCGCACACAAACAACCAATTGCGCCACACACAACCAACCAATTGCACCACACACAACAAACCAATTCCATCGCACACGACAAACCAATTGCATCGCATACAATGCTCAACATCATCCAATCACATTCAACAACCACTCATCTGCAGCACAGTCGTGCACCCTTGCAGCGACTCTGATGACTCCAGCTCTCCTCGTCAATCCATGTGGACAACACTTCTCCATGTGGACAACACTTCTCCATGTGGACAACACTTCTCCATGCTCACAATGGACACTGCTACACACACGTGTTATCTTCCGCGGAGAAATTCGAACCCCAGTCGGCGGGATGGCTCCTACTGCGCCATATCGAAGCGACTCTTGCTGTCATTGGGGTGACGCCACGAGCGACTATACGGTGTACTTTCTTGTTCTGCTCATCGCGTTTCGGGACACATGTTCCCGCTTTCTATGTTCATGTGTGAGCACTTCAAGCCAATTTGACCAGCCAAGTGCCGTGACGACTGACTGTATACAGCATGTTGCAGCTATTGGAGCGATCTGATGTTGTTACGGACGTATTAGAAAAGCAGCGGTGAGCAGCAAAAGTGTTTGTAGAGTGTGGTTGGTAAAAGTGGACACTGGGGGTATCGATCCCCCTACCTCCCGCATGCGAAGCGGGCGCTCTACCATTTGAGCTAAGCGCCCACATAGCAACACCAACCTCACCCCAATCGACGCGCTCAGCGCACACAAACAACCAATTGCGCCACACACAACCAACCAATTGCACCACACACAACAAACCAATTCCATCGCACACGACAAACCAATTGCATCGCATACAATGCTCAACATCATCCAATCACATTCAACAACCACTCATCTGCAGCACAGTCGTGCACCCTTGCAGCGACTCTGATGACTCCAGCTCTCCTCGTCAATCCATGTGGACAACACTTCTCCATGTGGACAACACTTCTCCATGTGGACAACACTTCTCCATGCTCACAATGGACACTGCTACACCACGTGTTATCTTCCGCGGAGAAATTCGAACCCCAGTCGGCGGGATGGCTCCTACTGCGCCATATCGAAGCGACTCTTGCTGTCATTGGGGTGACGCCACGAGCGACTATACGGTGTACTTTCTTGTTCTGCTCATCGCGTTTCGGGACACATGTTCCCGCTTTCTATGTTCATGTGTGAGCACTTCAAGCCAATTTGACCAGCCAAGTGCCGTGACGACTGACTGTATACAGCATGTTGCAGCTATTGGAGCGATCTGATGTTGTTACGGACGTATTAGAAAAGCAGCGGTGAGCAGCAAAAGTGTTTGTAGAGTGTGGTTGGTAAAAGTGGACACTGGGGGTATCGATCCCCCTACCTCCCGCATGCGAAGCGGGCGCTCTACCATTTGAGCTAAGCGCCCACATAGCAACACCAACCTCACCCCAATCGACGCGCTCAGCGCACACAAACAACCAATTGCGCCACACACAACCAACCAATTGCACCACACACAACAAACCAATTCCATCGCACACGACAAACCAATTGCATCGCATACAATGCTCAACATCATCCAATCACATTCAACAACCACTCATCTGCAGCACAGTCGTGCACCCTTGCAGCGACTCTGATGACTCCAGCTCTCCTCGTCAATCCATGTGGACAACACTTCTCCATGTGGACAACACTTCTCCATGTGGACAACACTTCTCCATGCTCACAATGGACACTGCTACACCACGTGTTATCTTCCGCGGAGAAATTCGAACCCCAGTCGGCGGGATGGCTCCTACTGCGCCATATCGAAGCGACTCTTGCTGTCATTGGGGTGACGCCACGAGCGACTATACGGTGTACTTTCTTGTTCTGCTCATCGCGTTTCGGGACACATGTTCCCGCTTTCTATGTTCATGTGTGAGCACTTCAAGCCAATTTGACCAGCCAAGTGCCGTGACGACTGACTGTATACAGCATGTTGCAGCTATTGGAGCGATCTGATGTTGTTACGGACGTATTAGAAAAGCAGCGGTGAGCAGCAAAAGTGTTTGTAGAGTGTGGTTGGTAAAAGTGGACACTGGGGGTATCGATCCCCCTACCTCCCGCATGCGAAGCGGGCGCTCTACCATTTGAGCTAAGCGCCCACATAGCAACACCAACCTCACCCCAATCGACGCGCTCAGCGCACACAAACAACCAATTGCGCCACACACAACCAACCAATTGCACCACACACAACAAACCAATTCCATCACACACAACAAACCAATTGCATCGCATACAATGCTCAACATCATCCAATCACATTCAACAACCACTCATCTGCAGCACAGTCGTGCACCCTTGCAGCGACTCTGATGACTCCAGCTCTCCTCGTCAATCCATGTGGACAACACTTCTCCATGTGGACAACACTTCTCCATGTGGACAACACTTCTCCATGCTCACAATGGACACTGCTACACCACGTGTTATCTTCCGCGGAGAAATTCGAACCCCAGTCGGCGGGATGGCTCCTACTGCGCCATATCGAAGCGACTCTTGCTGTCATTGGGGTGACGCCACGAGCGACTATACGGTGTACTTTCTTGTTCTGCTCATCGCGTTTCGGGACACATGTTCCCGCTTTCTATGTTCATGTGTGAGCACTTCAAGCCAATTTGACCAGCCAAGTGCCGTGACGACTGACTGTATACAGCATGTTGCAGCTATTGGAGCGATCTGATGTTGTTACGGACGTATTAGAAAAGCAGCGGTGAGCAGCAAAAGTGTTTGTAGAGTGTGGTTGGTAAAAGTGGACACTGGGGGTATCGATCCCCCTACCTCCCGCATGCGAAGCGGGCGCTCTACCATTTGAGCTAAGCGCCCACATAGCAACACCAACCTCACCCCAATCGACGCGCTCAGCGCACACAAACAACCAATTGCGCCACACACAACCAACCAATTGCACCACACACAACAAACCAATTCCATCGCACACGACAAACCAATTGCATCGCATACAATGCTCAACATCATCCAATCACATTCAACAACCACTCATCTGCAGCACAGTCGTGCACCCTTGCAGCGACTCTGATGACTCCAGCTCTCCTCGTCAATCCATGTGGACAACACTTCTCCATGTGGACAACACTTCTCCATGTGGACAACACTTCTCCATGCTCACAATGGACACTGCTACACCACGTGTTATCTTCCGCGGAGAAATTCGAACCCCAGTCGGCGGGATGGCTCCTACTGCGCCATATCGAAGCGACTCTTGCTGTCATTGGGGTGACGCCACGAGCGACTATACGGTGTACTTTCTTGTTCTGCTCATCGCGTTTCGGGACACATGTTCCCGCTTTCTATGTTCATGTGTGAGCACTTCAAGCCAATTTGACCAGCCAAGTGCCGTGACGACTGACTGTATACAGCATGTTGCAGCTATTGGAGCGATCTGATGTTGTTACGGACGTATTAGAAAAGCAGCGGTGAGCAGCAAAAGTGTTTGTAGAGTGTGGTTGGTAAAAGTGGACACTGGGGGTATCGATCCCCCTACCTCCCGCATGCGAAGCGGGCGCTCTACCATTTGAGCTAAGCGCCCACATAGCAACACCAACCTCACCCCAATCGACGCGCTCAGCGCACACAAACAACCAATTGCGCCACACACAACCAACCAATTGCACCACACACAACAAACCAATTGCACCACACACACAAACCAATTGCATCGCATACAATGCTCAACATCATCCAATCACATTCAACAACCACTCATCTGCAGCACAGTCGTGCACCCTTGCAGCGACTCTGATGACTCCAGCTCTCCTCGTCAATCCATGTGGACAACACTTCTCCATGTGGACAACACTTCTCCATGTGGACAACACTTCTCCATGCTCACAATGGACACTGCTACACCACGTGTTATCTTCCGCGGAGAAATTCGAACCCCAGTCGGCGGGATGGCTCCTACTGCGCCATATCGAAGCGACTCTTGCTGTCATTGGGGTGACGCCACGAGCGACTATACGGTGTACTTTCTTGTTCTGCTCATCGCGTTTCGGGACACATGTTCCCGCTTTCTATGTTCATGTGTGAGCACTTCAAGCCAATTTGACCAGCCAAGTGCCGTGACGACTGACTGTATACAGCATGTTGCAGCTATTGGAGCGATCTGATGTTGTTACGGACGTATTAGAAAAGCAGCGGTGAGCAGCAAAAGTGTTTGTAGAGTGTGGTTGGTAAAAGTGGACACTGGGGGTATCGATCCCCCTACCTCCCGCATGCGAAGCGGGCGCTCTACCATTTGAGCTAAGCGCCCACATAGCAACACCAACCTCACCCCAATCGACGCGCTCAGCGCACACAAACAACCAATTGCGCCACACACAACCAACCAATTGCACCACACACAACAAACCAATTCCATCACACACACAAACCAATTGCATCGCATACAATGCTCAACATCATCCAATCACATTCAACAACCACTCATCTGCAGCACAGTCGTGCACCCTTGCAGCGACTCTGATGACTCCAGCTCTCCTCGTCAATCCATGTGGACAACACTTCTCCATGTGGACAACACTTCTCCATGTGGACAACACTTCTCCATGCTCACAATGGACACTGCTACACCACGTGTTATCTTCCGCGGAGAAATTCGAACCCCAGTCGGCGGGATGGCTCCTACTGCGCCATATCGAAGCGACTCTTGCTGTCATTGGGGTGACGCCACGAGCGACTATACGGTGTACTTTCTTGTTCTGCTCATCGCGTTTCGGGACACATGTTCCCGCTTTCTATGTTCATGTGTGAGCACTTCAAGCCAATTTGACCAGCCAAGTGCCGTGACGACTGACTGTATACAGCATGTTGCAGCTATTGGAGCGATCTGATGTTGTTACGGACGTATTAGAAAAGCAGCGGTGAGCAGCAAAAGTGTTTGTAGAGTGTGGTTGGTAAAAGTGGACACTGGGGGTATCGATCCCCCTACCTCCCGCATGCGAAGCGGGCGCTCTACCATTTGAGCTAAGCGCCCACATAGCAACACCAACCTCACCCAATCGACGCGCTCAGCGCACACAAACAACCAATTGCGCCACACACAACCAACCAATTGCACCACACACAACAAACCAATTCCATCGCACACGACAAACCAATTGCATCGCATACAATGCTCAACATCATCCAATCACATTCAACAACCACTCATCTGCAGCACAGTCGTGCACCCTTGCAGCGACTCTGATGACTCCAGCTCTCCTCGTCAATCCATGTGGACAACACTTCTCCATGTGGACAACACTTCTCCATGTGGACAACACTTCTCCATGCTCACAATGGACACTGCTACACCACGTGTTATCTTCCGCGGAGAAATTCGAACCCCAGTCGGCGGGATGGCTCCTACTGCGCCATATCGAAGCGACTCTTGCTGTCATTGGGGTGACGCCACGAGCGACTATACGGTGTACTTTCTTGTTCTGCTCATCGCGTTTCGGGACACATGTTCCCGCTTTCTATGTTCATGTGTGAGCACTTCAAGCCAATTTGACCAGCCAAGTGCCGTGACGACTGACTGTATACAGCATGTTGCAGCTATTGGAGCGATCTGATGTTGTTACGGACGTATTAGAAAAGCAGCGGTGAGCAGCAAAAGTGTTTGTAGAGTGTGGTTGGTAAAAGTGGACACTGGGGGTATCGATCCCCCTACCTCCCGCATGCGAAGCGGGCGCTCTACCATTTGAGCTAAGCGCCCACATAGCAACACCAACCTCACCCCAATCGACGCGCTCAGCGCACACAAACAACCAATTGCGCCACACACAACCAACCAATTGCACCACACACAACAAACCAATTGCACACACACAACAAACCAATTGCATCGCATACAATGCTCAACATCATCCAATCACATTCAACAACCACTCATCTGCAGCACAGTCGTGCACCCTTGCAGCGACTCTGATGACTCCAGCTCTCCTCGTCAATCCATGTGGACAACACTTCTCCATGTGGACAACACTTCTCCATGTGGACAACACTTCTCCATGCTCACAATGGACACTGCTACACCACGTGTTATCTTCCGCGGAGAAATTCGAACCCCAGTCGGCGGGATGGCTCCTACTGCGCCATATCGAAGCGACTCTTGCTGTCATTGGGGTGACGCCACGAGCGACTATACGGTGTACTTTCTTGTTCTGCTCATCGCGTTTCGGGACACATGTTCCCGCTTTCTATGTTCATGTGTGAGCACTTCAAGCCAATTTGACCAGCCAAGTGCCGTGACGACTGACTGTATACAGCATGTTGCAGCTATTGGAGCGATCTGATGTTGTTACGGACGTATTAGAAAAGCAGCGGTGAGCAGCAAAAGTGTTTGTAGAGTGTGGTTGGTAAAAGTGGACACTGGGGGTATCGATCCCCCTACCTCCCGCATGCGAAGCGGGCGCTCTACCATTTGAGCTAAGCGCCCACATAGCAACACCAACCTCACCCCAATCGACGCGCTCAGCGCACACAAACAACCAATTGCGCCACACACAACCAACAATTGCACCACACACAACAAACCAATTCCACCACACACAACAAACCAATTGCATCGCATACAATGCTCAACATCATCCAATCACATTCAACAACCACTCATCTGCAGCACAGTCGTGCACCCTTGCAGCGACTCTGATGACTCCAGCTCTCCTCGTCAATCCATGTGGACAACACTTCTCCATGTGGACAACACTTCTCCATGTGGACAACACTTCTCCATGCTCACAATGGACACTGCTACACCACGTGTTATCTTCCGCGGAGAAATTCGAACCCCAGTCGGCGGGATGGCTCCTACTGCGCCATATCGAAGCGACTCTTGCTGTCATTGGGGTGACGCCACGAGCGACTATACGGTGTACTTTCTTGTTCTGCTCATCGCGTTTCGGGACACATGTTCCCGCTTTCTATGTTCATGTGTGAGCACTTCAAGCCAATTTGACCAGCCAAGTGCCGTGACGACTGACTGTATACAGCATGTTGCAGCTATTGGAGCGATCTGATGTTGTTACGGACGTATTAGAAAAGCAGCGGTGAGCAGCAAAAGTGTTTGTAGAGTGTGGTTGGTAAAAGTGGACACTGGGGGTATCGATCCCCCTACCTCCCGCATGCGAAGCGGGCGCTCTACCATTTGAGCTAAGCGCCCACATAGCAACACCAACCTCACCCCAATCGACGCGCTCAGCGCACACAAACAACCAATTGCGCCACACACAACCAACCAATTGCACCACACACAACAAACCAATTCCATCGCACACGACAAACCAATTGCATCGCATACAATGCTCAACATCATCCAATCACATTCAACAACCACTCATCTGCAGCACAGTCGTGCACCCTTGCAGCGACTCTGATGACTCCAGCTCTCCTCGTCAATCCATGTGGACAACACTTCTCCATGTGGACAACACTTCTCCATGTGGACAACACTTCTCCATGCTCACAATGGACACTGCTACACCACGTGTTATCTTCCGCGGAGAAATTCGAACCCCAGTCGGCGGGATGGCTCCTACTGCGCCATATCGAAGCGACTCTTGCTGTCATTGGGGTGACGCCACGAGCGACTATACGGTGTACTTTCTTGTTCTGCTCATCGCGTTTCGGGACACATGTTCCCGCTTTCTATGTTCATGTGTGAGCACTTCAAGCCAATTTGACCAGCCAAGTGCCGTGACGACTGACTGTATACAGCATGTTGCAGCTATTGGAGCGATCTGATGTTGTTACGGACGTATTAGAAAAGCAGCGGTGAGCAGCAAAAGTGTTTGTAGAGTGTGGTTGGTAAAAGTGGACACTGGGGGTATCGATCCCCCTACCTCCCGCATGCGAAGCGGGCGCTCTACCATTTGAGCTAAGCGCCCACATAGCAACACCAACCTCACCCCAATCGACGCGCTCAGCGCACACAAACAACCAATTGCGCCACACACAACCAACCAATTGCACCACACACAACAAACCAATTCCATCGCACACGACAAACCAATTGCATCGCATACAATGCTCAACATCATCCAATCACATTCAACAACCACTCATCTGCAGCACAGTCGTGCACCCTTGCAGCGACTCTGATGACTCCAGCTCTCCTCGTCAATCCATGTGGACAACACTTCTCCATGTGGACAACACTTCTCCATGCTCACAATGGACACTGCTACACCACGTGTTATCTTCCGCGGAGAAATTCGAACCCCAGTCGGCGGGATGGCTCCTACTGCGCCATATCGAAGCGACTCTTGCTGTCATTGGGGTGACGCCACGAGCGACTATACGGTGTACTTTCTTGTTCTGCTCATCGCGTTTCGGGACACATGTTCCCGCTTTCTATGTTCATGTGTGAGCACTTCAAGCCAATTTGACCAGCCAAGTGCCGTGACGACTGACTGTATACAGCATGTTGCAGCTATTGGAGCGATCTGATGTTGTTACGGACGTATTAGAAAAGCAGCGGTGAGCAGCAAAAGTGTTTGTAGAGTGTGGTTGGTAAAAGTGGACACTGGGGGTATCGATCCCCCTACCTCCCGCATGCGAAGCGGGCGCTCTACCATTTGAGCTAAGCGCCCACATAGCAACACCAACCTCACCCCAATCGACGCGCTCAGCGCACACAAACAACCAATTGCGCCACACACAACCAACCAATTGCGCCACACACAACAAACCAATTGCACCACACACAACAAACCAATTGCATCGCATACAATGCTCAACATCATCCAATCACATTCAACAACCACTCATCTGCAGCACAGTCGTGCACCCTTGCAGCGACTCTGATGACTCCAGCTCTCCTCGTCAATCCATGTGGACAACACTTCTCCATGTGGACAACACTTCTCCATGTGGACAACACTTCTCCATGCTCACAATGGACACTGCTACACCACGTGTTATCTTCCGCGGAGAAATTCGAACCCCAGTCGGCGGGATGGCTCCTACTGCGCCATATCGAAGCGACTCTTGCTGTCATTGGGGTGACGCCACGAGCGACTATACGGTGTACTTTCTTGTTCTGCTCATCGCGTTTCGGGACACATGTTCCCGCTTTCTATGTTCATGTGTGAGCACTTCAAGCCAATTTGACCAGCCAAGTGCCGTGACGACTGACTGTATACAGCATGTTGCAGCTATTGGAGCGATCTGATGTTGTTACGGACGTATTAGAAAAGCAGCGGTGAGCAGCAAAAGTGTTTGTAGAGTGTGGTTGGTAAAAGTGGACACTGGGGGTATCGATCCCCCTACCTCCCGCATGCGAAGCGGGCGCTCTACCATTTGAGCTAAGCGCCCACATAGCAACACCAACCTCACCCCAATCGACGCGCTCAGCGCACACAAACAACCAATTGCGCCACACACAACCAACCAATTGCACCACACACAACAAACCAATTGCATCGCATACAATGCTCAACATCATCCAATCACATTCAACAACCACTCATCTGCAGCACAGTCGTGCACCCTTGCAGCGACTCTGATGACTCCAGCTCTCCTCGTCAATCCATGTGGACAACACTTCTCCATGTGGACAACACTTCTCCATGTGGACAACACTTCTCCATGCTCACAATGGACACTGCTACACCACGTGTTATCTTCCGCGGAGAAATTCGAACCCCAGTCGGCGGGATGGCTCCTACTGCGCCATATCGAAGCGACTCTTGCTGTCATTGGGGTGACGCCACGAGCGACTATACGGTGTACTTTCTTGTTCTGCTCATCGCGTTTCGGGACACATGTTCCCGCTTTCTATGTTCATGTGTGAGCACTTCAAGCCAATTTGACCAGCCAAGTGCCGTGACGACTGACTGTATACAGCATGTTGCAGCTATTGGAGCGATCTGATGTTGTTACGGACGTATTAGAAAAGCAGCGGTGAGCAGCAAAAGTGTTTGTAGAGTGTGGTTGGTAAAAGTGGACACTGGGGGTATCGATCCCCCTACCTCCCGCATGCGAAGCGGGCGCTCTACCATTTGAGCTAAGCGCCCACATAGCAACACCAACCTCACCCCAATCGACGCGCTCAGCGCACACAAACAACCAATTGCGCCACACACAACCAACCAATTGCACCACACACAACAAACCAATTGCATCGCATACAATGCTCAACATCATCCAATCACATTCAACAACCACTCATCTGCAGCACAGTCGTGCACCCTTGCAGCGACTCTGATGACTCCAGCTCTCCTCGTCAATCCATGTGGACAACACTTCTCCATGTGGACAACACTTCTCCATGTGGACAACACTTCTCCATGTGGACAACACTTCTCCATGCTCACAATGGACACTGCTACACCACGTGTTATCTTCCGCGGAGAAATTCGAACCCCAGTCGGCGGGATGGCTCCTACTGCGCCATATCGAAGCGACTCTTGCTGTCATTGGGGTGACGCCACGAGCGACTATACGGTGTACTTTCTTGTTCTGCTCATCGCGTTTCGGGACACATGTTCCCGCTTTCTATGTTCATGTGTGAGCACTTCAAGCCAATTTGACCAGCCAAGTGCCGTGACGACTGACTGTATACAGCATGTTGCAGCTATTGGAGCGATCTGATGTTGTTACGGACGTATTAGAAAAGCAGCGGTGAGCAGCAAAAGTGTTTGTAGAGTGTGGTTGGTAAAAGTGGACACTGGGGGTATCGATCCCCCTACCTCCCGCATGCGAAGCGGGCGCTCTACCATTTGAGCTAAGCGCCCACATAGCAACACCAACCTCACCCCAATCGACGCGCTCAGCGCACACAACCAACCAATTGCGCCACACACAACCAACCAATTGCACCACACACAACAAACCAATTGCATCGCATACAATGCTCAACATCATCCAATCACATTCAACAACCACTCATCTGCAGCACAGTCGTGCACCCTTGCAGCGACTCTGATGACTCCAGCTCTCCTCGTCAATCCATGTGGACAACACTTCTCCATGTGGACAACACTTCTCCATGTGGACAACACTTCTCCATGTGGACAACACTTCTCCATGCTCACAATGGACACTGCTACACCACGTGTTATCTTCCGCGGAGAAATTCGAACCCCAGTCGGCGGGATGGCTCCTACTGCGCCATATCGAAGCGACTCTTGCTGTCATTGGGGTGACGCCACGAGCGACTATACGGTGTACTTTCTTGTTCTGCTCATCGCGTTTCGGGACACATGTTCCCGCTTTCTATGTTCATGTGTGAGCACTTCAAGCCAATTTGACCAGCCAAGTGCCGTGACGACTGACTGTATACAGCATGTTGCAGCTATTGGAGCGATCTGATGTTGTTACGGACGTATTAGAAAAGCAGCGGTGAGCAGCAAAAGTGTTTGTAGAGTGTGGTTGGTAAAAGTGGACACTGGGGGTATCGATCCCCCTACCTCCCGCATGCGAAGCGGGCGCTCTACCATTTGAGCTAAGCGCCCACATAGCAACACCAACCTCACCCCAATCGACGCGCTCAGCGCACACAACCAACCAATTGCGCCACACACAACCAACCAATTGCACCACACACAACAAACCAATTGCATCGCATACAATGCTCAACATCATCCAATCACATTCAACAACCACTCATCTGCAGCACAGTCGTGCACCCTTGCAGCGACTCTGATGACTCCAGCTCTCCTCGTCAATCCATGTGGACAACACTTCTCCATGTGGACAACACTTCTCCATGTGGACAACACTTCTCCATGCTCACAATGGACACTGCTACACCACGTGTTATCTTCCGCGGAGAAATTCGAACCCCAGTCGGCGGGATGGCTCCTACTGCGCCATATCGAAGCGACTCTTGCTGTCATTGGGGTGACGCCACGAGCGACTATACGGTGTACTTTCTTGTTCTGCTCATCGCGTTTCGGGACACATGTTCCCGCTTTCTATGTTCATGTGTGAGCACTTCAAGCCAATTTGACCAGCCAAGTGCCGTGACGACTGACTGTATACAGCATGTTGCAGCTATTGGAGCGATCTGATGTTGTTACGGACGTATTAGAAAAGCAGCGGTGAGCAGCAAAAGTGTTTGTAGAGTGTGGTTGGTAAAAGTGGACACTGGGGGTATCGATCCCCCTACCTCCCGCATGCGAAGCGGGCGCTCTACCATTTGAGCTAAGCGCCCACATAGCAACACCAACCTCACCCCAATCGACGCGCTCAGCGCACACAAACAACCAATTGCGCCACACACAACCAACCAATTGCACCACACACAACAAACCAATTCCATCGCACACGACAAACCAATTGCATCGCATACAATGCTCAACATCATCCAATCACATTCAACAACCACTCATCTGCAGCACAGTCGTGCACCCTTGCAGCGACTCTGATGACTCCAGCTCTCCTCGTCAATCCATGTGGACAACACTTCTCCATGTGGACAACACTTCTCCATGTGGACAACACTTCTCCATGTGGACAACACTTCTCCATGTGGACAACACTTCTCCATGCTCACAATGGACACTGCTACACCACGTGTTATCTTCCGCGGAGAAATTCGAACCCCAGTCGGCGGGATGGCTCCTACTGCGCCATATCGAAGCGACTCTTGCTGTCATTGGGGTGACGCCACGAGCGACTATACGGTGTACTTTCTTGTTCTGCTCATCGCGTTTCGGGACACATGTTCCCGCTTTCTATGTTCATGTGTGAGCACTTCAAGCCAATTTGACCAGCCAAGTGCCGTGACGACTGACTGTATACAGCATGTTGCAGCTATTGGAGCGATCTGATGTTGTTACGGACGTATTAGAAAAGCAGCGGTGAGCAGCAAAAGTGTTTGTAGAGTGTGGTTGGTAAAAGTGGACACTGGGGGTATCGATCCCCCTACCTCCCGCATGCGAAGCGGGCGCTCTACCATTTGAGCTAAGCGCCCACATAGCAACACCAACCTCACCCCAATCGACGCGCTCAGCGCACACAACCAACCAATTGCGCCACACACAACCAACCAATTGCACCACACACAACAAACCAATTGCATCGCATACAATGCTCAACATCATCCAATCACATTCAACAACCACTCATCTGCAGCACAGTCGTGCACCCTTGCAGCGACTCTGATGACTCCAGCTCTCCTCGTCAATCCATGTGGACAACACTTCTCCATGTGGACAACACTTCTCCATGTGGACAACACTTCTCCATGTGGACAACACTTCTCCATGCTCACAATGGACACTGCTACACCACGTGTTATCTTCCGCGGAGAAATTCGAACCCCAGTCGGCGGGATGGCTCCTACTGCGCCATATCGAAGCGACTCTTGCTGTCATTGGGGTGACGCCACGAGCGACTATACGGTGTACTTTCTTGTTCTGCTCATCGCGTTTCGGGACACATGTTCCCGCTTTCTATGTTCATGTGTGAGCACTTCAAGCCAATTTGACCAGCCAAGTGCCGTGACGACTGACTGTATACAGCATGTTGCAGCTATTGGAGCGATCTGATGTTGTTACGGACGTATTAGAAAAGCAGCGGTGAGCAGCAAAAGTGTTTGTAGAGTGTGGTTGGTAAAAGTGGACACTGGGGGTATCGATCCCCCTACCTCCCGCATGCGAAGCGGGCGCTCTACCATTTGAGCTAAGCGCCCACATAGCAACACCAACCTCACCCCAATCGACGCGCTCAGCGCACACAACCAACCAATTGCGCCACACACAACCAACCAATTGCACCACACACAACAAACCAATTGCATCGCATACAATGCTCAACATCATCCAATCACATTCAACAACCACTCATCTGCAGCACAGTCGTGCACCCTTGCAGCGACTCTGATGACTCCAGCTCTCCTCGTCAATCCATGTGGACAACACTTCTCCATGTGGACAACACTTCTCCATGTGGACAACACTTCTCCATGTGGACAACACTTCTCCATGCTCACAATGGACACTGCTACACCACGTGTTATCTTCCGCGGAGAAATTCGAACCCCAGTCGGCGGGATGGCTCCTACTGCGCCATATCGAAGCGACTCTTGCTGTCATTGGGGTGACGCCACGAGCGACTATACGGTGTACTTTCTTGTTCTGCTCATCGCGTTTCGGGACACATGTTCCCGCTTTCTATGTTCATGTGTGAGCACTTCAAGCCAATTTGACCAGCCAAGTGCCGTGACGACTGACTGTATACAGCATGTTGCAGCTATTGGAGCGATCTGATGTTGTTACGGACGTATTAGAAAAGCAGCGGTGAGCAGCAAAAGTGTTTGTAGAGTGTGGTTGGTAAAAGTGGACACTGGGGGTATCGATCCCCCTACCTCCCGCATGCGAAGCGGGCGCTCTACCATTTGAGCTAAGCGCCCACATAGCAACACCAACCTCACCCCAATCGACGCGCTCAGCGCACACAAACAACCAATTGCGCCACACACAACCAACCAATTGCACCACACACAACAAACCATCGCATTGCATCGCATACAATGCTCAACATCATCCAATCACATTCAACAACCACTCATCTGCAGCACAGTCGTGCACCCTTGCAGCGACTCTGATGACTCCAGCTCTCCTCGTCAATCCATGTGGACAACACTTCTCCATGTGGACAACACTTCTCCATGTGGACAACACTTCTCCATGTGGACAACACTTCTCCATGCTCACAATGGACACTGCTACACCACGTGTTATCTTCCGCGGAGAAATTCGAACCCCAGTCGGCGGGATGGCTCCTACTGCGCCATATCGAAGCGACTCTTGCTGTCATTGGGGTGACGCCACGAGCGACTATACGGTGTACTTTCTTGTTCTGCTCATCGCGTTTCGGGACACATGTTCCCGCTTTCTATGTTCATGTGTGAGCACTTCAAGCCAATTTGACCAGCCAAGTGCCGTGACGACTGACTGTATACAGCATGTTGCAGCTATTGGAGCGATCTGATGTTGTTACGGACGTATTAGAAAAGCAGCGGTGAGCAGCAAAAGTGTTTGTAGAGTGTGGTTGGTAAAAGTGGACACTGGGGGTATCGATCCCCCTACCTCCCGCATGCGAAGCGGGCGCTCTACCATTTGAGCTAAGCGCCCACATAGCAACACCAACCTCACCCCAATCGACGCGCTCAGCGCACACAACCAACCAATTGCGCCACACACAACAAACCAATTCCATCGCACACGACAAACCAATTGCATCGCATACAATGCTCAACATCATCCAATCACATTCAACAACCACTCATCTGCAGCACAGTCGTGCACCCTTGCAGCGACTCTGATGACTCCAGCTCTCCTCGTCAATCCATGTGGACAACACTTCTCCATGTGGACAACACTTCTCCATGTGGACAACACTTCTCCATGTGGACAACACTTCTCCATGCTCACAATGGACACTGCTACACCACGTGTTATCTTCCGCGGAGAAATTCGAACCCCAGTCGGCGGGATGGCTCCTACTGCGCCATATCGAAGCGACTCTTGCTGTCATTGGGGTGACGCCACGAGCGACTATACGGTGTACTTTCTTGTTCTGCTCATCGCGTTTCGGGACACATGTTCCCGCTTTCTATGTTCATGTGTGAGCACTTCAAGCCAATTTGACCAGCCAAGTGCCGTGACGACTGACTGTATACAGCATGTTGCAGCTATTGGAGCGATCTGATGTTGTTACGGACGTATTAGAAAAGCAGCGGTGAGCAGCAAAAGTGTTTGTAGAGTGTGGTTGGTAAAAGTGGACACTGGGGGTATCGATCCCCCTACCTCCCGCATGCGAAGCGGGCGCTCTACCATTTGAGCTAAGCGCCCACATAGCAACACCAACCTCACCCCAATCGACGCGCTCAGCGCACACAACCAACCAATTGCGCCACACACAACCAACCAATTGCACCACACACAACAAACCAATTCCATCGCACACGACAAACCAATTGCATCGCATACAATGCTCAACATCATCCAATCACATTCAACAACCACTCATCTGCAGCACAGTCGTGCACCCTTGCAGCGACTCTGATGACTCCAGCTCTCCTCGTCAATCCATGTGGACAACACTTCTCCATGTGGACAACACTTCTCCATGTGGACAACACTTCTCCATGCTCACAATGGACACTGCTACACCACGTGTTATCTTCCGCGGAGAAATTCGAACCCCAGTCGGCGGGATGGCTCCTACTGCGCCATATCGAAGCGACTCTTGCTGTCATTGGGGTGACGCCACGAGCGACTATACGGTGTACTTTCTTGTTCTGCTCATCGCGTTTCGGGACACATGTTCCCGCTTTCTATGTTCATGTGTGAGCACTTCAAGCCAATTTGACCAGCCAAGTGCCGTGACGACTGACTGTATACAGCATGTTGCAGCTATTGGAGCGATCTGATGTTGTTACGGACGTATTAGAAAAGCAGCGGTGAGCAGCAAAAGTGTTTGTAGAGTGTGGTTGGTAAAAGTGGACACTGGGGGTATCGATCCCCCTACCTCCCGCATGCGAAGCGGGCGCTCTACCATTTGAGCTAAGCGCCCACATAGCAACACCAACCTCACCCCAATCGACGCGCTCAGCGCACACAACAACCAATTGCGCCACACACAACCAACCAATTGCACCACACACAACAAACCAATTGCATCGCATACAATGCTCAACATCATCCAATCACATTCAACAACCACTCATCTGCAGCACAGTCGTGCACCCTTGCAGCGACTCTGATGACTCCAGCTCTCCTCGTCAATCCATGTGGACAACACTTCTCCATGTGGACAACACTTCTCCATGTGGACAACACTTCTCCATGTGGACAACACTTCTCCATGCTCACAATGGACACTGCTACACCACGTGTTATCTTCCGCGGAGAAATTCGAACCCCAGTCGGCGGGATGGCTCCTACTGCGCCATATCGAAGCGACTCTTGCTGTCATTGGGGTGACGCCACGAGCGACTATACGGTGTACTTTCTTGTTCTGCTCATCGCGTTTCGGGACACATGTTCCCGCTTTCTATGTTCATGTGTGAGCACTTCAAGCCAATTTGACCAGCCAAGTGCCGTGACGACTGACTGTATACAGCATGTTGCAGCTATTGGAGCGATCTGATGTTGTTACGGACGTATTAGAAAAGCAGCGGTGAGCAGCAAAAGTGTTTGTAGAGTGTGGTTGGTAAAAGTGGACACTGGGGGTATCGATCCCCCTACCTCCCGCATGCGAAGCGGGCGCTCTACCATTTGAGCTAAGCGCCCACATAGCAACACCAACCTCACCCCAATCGACGCGCTCAGCGCACACAACCAACCAATTGCGCCACACACAACCAACCAATTGCATCGCACACGACAAACCAATTGCATCGCATACAATGCTCAACATCATCCAATCACATTCAACAACCACTCATCTGCAGCACAGTCGTGCACCCTTGCAGCGACTCTGATGACTCCAGCTCTCCTCGTCAATCCATGTGGACAACACTTCTCCATGTGGACAACACTTCTCCATGTGGACAACACTTCTCCATGTGGACAACACTTCTCCATGCTCACAATGGACACTGCTACACCACGTGTTATCTTCCGCGGAGAAATTCGAACCCCAGTCGGCGGGATGGCTCCTACTGCGCCATATCGAAGCGACTCTTGCTGTCATTGGGGTGACGCCACGAGCGACTATACGGTGTACTTTCTTGTTCTGCTCATCGCGTTTCGGGACACATGTTCCCGCTTTCTATGTTCATGTGTGAGCACTTCAAGCCAATTTGACCAGCCAAGTGCCGTGACGACTGACTGTATACAGCATGTTGCAGCTATTGGAGCGATCTGATGTTGTTACGGACGTATTAGAAAAGCAGCGGTGAGCAGCAAAAGTGTTTGTAGAGTGTGGTTGGTAAAAGTGGACACTGGGGGTATCGATCCCCCTACCTCCCGCATGCGAAGCGGGCGCTCTACCATTTGAGCTAAGCGCCCACATAGCAACACCAACCTCACCCCAATCGACGCGCTCAGCGCACACAACCAACCAATTGCGCCACACACAACCAACCAATTGCACCACACACAACAAACCAATTCCATCGCACACGACAAACCAATTGCATCGCATACAATGCTCAACATCATCCAATCACATTCAACAACCACTCATCTGCAGCACAGTCGTGCACCCTTGCAGCGACTCTGATGACTCCAGCTCTCCTCGTCAATCCATGTGGACAACACTTCTCCATGTGGACAACACTTCTCCATGTGGACAACACTTCTCCATGCTCACAATGGACACTGCTACACCACGTGTTATCTTCCGCGGAGAAATTCGAACCCCAGTCGGCGGGATGGCTCCTACTGCGCCATATCGAAGCGACTCTTGCTGTCATTGGGGTGACGCCACGAGCGACTATACGGTGTACTTTCTTGTTCTGCTCATCGCGTTTCGGGACACATGTTCCCGCTTTCTATGTTCATGTGTGAGCACTTCAAGCCAATTTGACCAGCCAAGTGCCGTGACGACTGACTGTATACAGCATGTTGCAGCTATTGGAGCGATCTGATGTTGTTACGGACGTATTAGAAAAGCAGCGGTGAGCAGCAAAAGTGTTTGTAGAGTGTGGTTGGTAAAAGTGGACACTGGGGGTATCGATCCCCCTACCTCCCGCATGCGAAGCGGGCGCTCTACCATTTGAGCTAAGCGCCCACATAGCAACACCAACCTCACCCCAATCGACGCGCTCAGCGCACACAACCAACCAATTGCGCCACACACAACCAACCAATTGCACCACACACAACAAACCAATTGCATCGCATACAATGCTCAACATCATCCAATCACATTCAACAACCACTCATCTGCAGCACAGTCGTGCACCCTTGCAGCGACTCTGATGACTCCAGCTCTCCTCGTCAATCCATGTGGACAACACTTCTCCATGTGGACAACACTTCTCCATGTGGACAACACTTCTCCATGCTCACAATGGACACTGCTACACCACGTGTTATCTTCCGCGGAGAAATTCGAACCCCAGTCGGCGGGATGGCTCCTACTGCGCCATATCGAAGCGACTCTTGCTGTCATTGGGGTGACGCCACGAGCGACTATACGGTGTACTTTCTTGTTCTGCTCATCGCGTTTCGGGACACATGTTCCCGCTTTCTATGTTCATGTGTGAGCACTTCAAGCCAATTTGACCAGCCAAGTGCCGTGACGACTGACTGTATACAGCATGTTGCAGCTATTGGAGCGATCTGATGTTGTTACGGACGTATTAGAAAAGCAGCGGTGAGCAGCAAAAGTGTTTGTAGAGTGTGGTTGGTAAAAGTGGACACTGGGGGTATCGATCCCCCTACCTCCCGCATGCGAAGCGGGCGCTCTACCATTTGAGCTAAGCGCCCACATAGCAACACCAACCTCACCCCAATCGACGCGCTCAGCGCACACAACCAACCAATTGCGCCACACACAACAACCAACCAATTCCACCACACACAACAAACCAATTGCATCGCATACAATGCTCAACATCATCCAATCACATTCAACAACCACTCATCTGCAGCACAGTCGTGCACCCTTGCAGCGACTCTGATGACTCCAGCTCTCCTCGTCAATCCATGTGGACAACACTTCTCCATGTGGACAACACTTCTCCATGTGGACAACACTTCTCCATGCTCACAATGGACACTGCTACACCACGTGTTATCTTCCGCGGAGAAATTCGAACCCCAGTCGGCGGGATGGCTCCTACTGCGCCATATCGAAGCGACTCTTGCTGTCATTGGGGTGACGCCACGAGCGACTATACGGTGTACTTTCTTGTTCTGCTCATCGCGTTTCGGGACACATGTTCCCGCTTTCTATGTTCATGTGTGAGCACTTCAAGCCAATTTGACCAGCCAAGTGCCGTGACGACTGACTGTATACAGCATGTTGCAGCTATTGGAGCGATCTGATGTTGTTACGGACGTATTAGAAAAGCAGCGGTGAGCAGCAAAAGTGTTTGTAGAGTGTGGTTGGTAAAAGTGGACACTGGGGGTATCGATCCCCCTACCTCCCGCATGCGAAGCGGGCGCTCTACCATTTGAGCTAAGCGCCCACATAGCAACACCAACCTCACCCCAATCGACGCGCTCAGCGCACCACAACCAACCAATTGCACCACACACAACAAACCAATTCCATCGCACACGACAAACCAATTGCATCGCATACAATGCTCAACATCATCCAATCACATTCAACAACCACTCATCTGCAGCACAGTCGTGCACCCTTGCAGCGACTCTGATGACTCCAGCTCTCCTCGTCAATCCATGTGGACAACACTTCTCCATGTGGACAACACTTCTCCATGTGGACAACACTTCTCCATGCTCACAATGGACACTGCTACACCACGTGTTATCTTCCGCGGAGAAATTCGAACCCCAGTCGGCGGGATGGCTCCTACTGCGCCATATCGAAGCGACTCTTGCTGTCATTGGGGTGACGCCACGAGCGACTATACGGTGTACTTTCTTGTTCTGCTCATCGCGTTTCGGGACACATGTTCCCGCTTTCTATGTTCATGTGTGAGCACTTCAAGCCAATTTGACCAGCCAAGTGCCGTGACGACTGACTGTATACAGCATGTTGCAGCTATTGGAGCGATCTGATGTTGTTACGGACGTATTAGAAAAGCAGCGGTGAGCAGCAAAAGTGTTTGTAGAGTGTGGTTGGTAAAAGTGGACACTGGGGGTATCGATCCCCCTACCTCCCGCATGCGAAGCGGGCGCTCTACCATTTGAGCTAAGCGCCCACATAGCAACACCAACCTCACCCCAATCGACGCGCTCAGCGCACACAAACCAACCAATTGCACCACACCACACACAACAACCAATTCCATCGCACACGACAAACCAATTGCATCGCATACAATGCTCAACATCATCCAATCACATTCAACAACCACTCATCTGCAGCACACAGTCGTGCACCCTTGCAGCGACTCTGATGACTCCAGCTCTCCTCGTCAATCCATGTGGACAACACTTCTCCATGTGGACAACACTTCTCCATGTGGACAACACTTCTCCATGCTCACAATGGACACTGCTACACCACGTGTTATCTTCCGCGGAGAAATTCGAACCCCAGTCGGCGGGATGGCTCCTACTGCGCCATATCGAAGCGACTCTTGCTGTCATTGGGGTGACGACGCACGAGCGACTATACGGTGTACTTTCTTGTTCTGCTCATCGCGTTTCGGGACACATGTTCCCGCTTTCTATGTTCATGTGTGAGCACTTCAAGCCAATTTGACCAGCCAAGTGCCGTGACGACTGACTGTATACAGCATGTTGCAGCTATTGGAGCGATCTGATGTTGTTACGGACGTATTAGAAAAGCAGCGGTGAGCAGCAAAAGTGTTTGTAGAGTGTGGTTGGTAAAAGTGGACACTGGGGGTATCGATCCCCCTACCTCCCGCATGCGAAGCGGGCGCTCTACCATTTGAGCTAAGCGCCCACATAGCAACACCAACCTCACCCCAATCGACGCGCTCAGCGCACACAACCAACCAATTGCACCACACACAACAAACCAATTCCATCGCACACAACAAACCAATTGCATCGCATACAATGCTCAACATCATCCAATCACATTCAACAACCACTCATCTGCAGCACAGTCGTGCACCCTTGCAGCGACTCTGATGACTCCAGCTCTCCTCGTCAATCCATGTGGACAACACTTCTCCATGTGGACAACACTTCTCCATGTGGACAACACTTCTCCATGCTCACAATGGACACTGCTACACCACGTGTTATCTTCCGCGGAGAAATTCGAACCCCAGTCGGCGGGATGGCTCCTACTGCGCCATATCGAAGCGACTCTTGCTGTCATTGGGGTGACGCCACGAGCGACTATACGGTGTACTTTCTTGTTTTCTGCTCATCGCGTTTCGGGACACATGTTCCCGCTTTCTATGTTCATGTGTGAGCACTTCAAGCCAATTTGACCAGCCAAGTGCCGTGACGACTGACTGTATACAGCATGTTGCAGCTATTGGAGCGATCTGATGTTGTTACGGACGTATTAGAAAAGCAGCGGTGAGCAGCAAAAGTGTTTGTAGAGTGTGGTTGGTAAAAGTGGACACTGGGGGTATCGATCCCCCTACCTCCCGCATGCGAAGCGGGCGCTCTACCATTTGAGCTAAGCGCCCACATAGCAACACCAACCTCACCCCAATCGACGCGCTCAGCGCACACAAACAACCAATTGCACCACACACAACAAACCAATTCCATCGCACACGACAAACCAATTGCATCGCATACAATGCTCAACATCATCCAATCACATTCAACAACCACTCATCTGCAGCACAGTCGTGCACCCTTGCAGCGACTCTGATGACTCCAGTCTCCTCGTCAATCCATGTGGACAACACTTCTCCATTGGACAACACTTCTCCATGTGGACAACACTTCTCCATGTGGACACACTTCTCCATGCTCACAATGGACACTGCTACACCACGTGTTATCTTCCGCGGAGAAATTCGAACCCCAGTCGGCGGGATGGCTCCTACTGCGCCATATCGAAGCGACTCTTGCTGTCATTGGGGTGACGCCACGAGCGACTATACGGTGTACTTTCTTGTTCTGCTCATCGCGTTTCGGGACACATGTTCCCGCTTTCTATATTTCATGTGTGAGCACTTCAAGCCAATTACCAA
This sequence comes from Phytophthora palmivora, assembly GCA_008079305.1. Lineage (NCBI taxonomy): Eukaryota > Oomycota > Peronosporomycetes > Peronosporales > Peronosporaceae > Phytophthora > Phytophthora palmivora. Next base: position 50,772 of record VOQZ01001976.1, read on the forward strand.
TTTGACCAGCCAAGTGCCGTGACGACTGACTGTATACAGCATGTTGCAGCTATTGGAGCGATCTGATGTTGTTACGGACGTATTAGAAAAGCAGCGGTGAGCAGCAAAAGTGTTTGTAGAGTGTGGTTGGTAAAAGTGGACACTGGGGGTATCGATCCCCCTACCTCCCGCATGCGAAGCGGGCGCTCTACCATTTGAGCTAAGCGCCCACATAGCAACACCAACCTCACCCCAATCGACGCGCTCAGCGCACACACCAACCAATGCGCCACACAACCAACCATTGCACCACACACAACAAACCAATTCCATCGCACACGACAACAAACAATTGCATCGCATACAATGCTCAACATCATCCAATCACATTCAACAACCACTCATCTGCAGCACAGTCGTGCACCCTTGCAGCGACTCTGATGACTCCAGCTCTCCTCGTCAATCCATGTGGACAACACTTCTCATGTGCAACACTTCTCCATGGACAATGGACAACACTTCTCCATGTGGACAACACTTCTCCATGCTCACAATGGACACTGCTACACCACGTGTTATCTTCCGCGGAGAAATTCGAACCCCAGTCGGCGGGATGGCTCCTACTGCGCCATATCGAAGCGACTCTTGCTGTCATTGGGGTGACGCCACGAGCGACTATACGGTGTACTTTCTTGTTCTGCTCATCGCGTTTCGGGACACATGTTCCCGCTTTCTATGTTCATGTGTGAGCACTTCAAGCCAATTTGACCAGCCAAGTGCCGTGACGACTGACTGTATACAGCATGTTGCAGCTATTGGAGCGATCTGATGTTGTTACGGACGTATTAGAAAAGCAGCGGTGAGCAGCAAAAGTGTTTGTAGAGTGTGGTTGGTAAAAGTGGACACTGGGGGTATCGATCCCCCTACCTCCCGCATGCGAAGCGGCGC
>VOQZ01001977.1:0-39090 GCA_008079305.1 Phytophthora palmivora
AAGCAGCGGTGAGCAGCAAAAGTGTTTGTAGAGTGTGGTTGGTAAAAGTGGACACTGGGGGTATCGATCCCCCTACCTCCCGCATGCGAAGCGGGCGCTCTACCATTTGAGCTAAGCGCCCACATAGCAACACCACCCTCACCCCAATCGACGCGCTCAGCGCACACAAACAACCAATTGCGCCACACACAACCACCATTGCACCACACACAACAAACCAATTCCATCGCACACGACAAACCAATTGCATCGCATACAATGCTCAACATCATCCAATCACATTCCAACCACTCATCTGCAGCACAGTCGTGCACCCTTGCAGCGACTCTGATGACTCCAGCTCTCCTCGTCAATCCATGTGGACAACACTTCTCCATGTGGACAACACTTCTCCATGTGGACAACACTTCTCCATGTGACAACACTTCTCCATGCTCACAATGGACACTGCTACACCACGTGTTATCTTCCGCGGAGAAATTCGAACCCCAGTCGGCGGGATGGCTCCTACTGCGCCCATATCGAAGCGACTCTTGCTGTCATTGGGGTGACGCCACGAGCGACTATACGGTGTACTTTCTTGTTCTGCTCATCGCGTTTCGGGACACATGTTCCCGCTTTCTATGTTCATGTGTGAGCACTTCAAGCCAATTTGACCAGCCAAGTGCCGTGACGACTGACTGTATACAGCATGTTGCAGCTATTGGAGCGATCTGATGTTGTTACGGACGTATTAGAAAAGCAGCGGTGAGCAGCAAAAGTGTTTGTAGAGTGTGGTTGGTAAAAGTGGACACTGGGGGTATCGATCCCCCTACCTCCCGCATGCGAAGCGGGCGCTCTACCATTTGAGCTAAGCGCCCACATAGCAACACCAACCTCACCCCAATCGACGCGCTCAGCGCACACAACCAACCAATTGCACCACACACAACAAACCAATTCCATCGCACACGACAAACCAATTGCATCGCATACAATGCTCAACATCATCCAATCACATTCAACAACCACTCATCTGCAGCACAGTCGTGCACCCTTGCAGCGACTCTGATGACTCCAGCTCTCCTCGTCAATCCATGTGGACAACACTTCTCCATGTGGACAACACTTCTCCATGTGGACAACACTTCTCCATGGGACAACACTTCTCCATGCTCACAATGGACACTGCTACACACACGTGTTATCTTCCGCGGAGAAATTCGAACCCCAGTCGGCGGGATGGCTCCTACTGCGCCATATCGAAGCGACTCTTGCTGTCATTGGGGTGACGCCACGAGCGACTATACGGTGTACTTTCTTGTTCTGCTCATCGCGTTTCGGGACACATGTTCCCGCTTTCTATGTCATGTGTGAGCACTTCAAGCCAATTTGACCAGCCAAGTGCCGTGACGACTGACTGTATACAGCATGTTGCAGCTATTGGAGCGATCTGATGTTGTTACGGACGTATTAGAAAAGCAGCGGTGAGCAGCAAAAGTGTTTGTAGAGTGTGGTTGGTAAAAGTGGACACTGGGGGTATCGATCCCCCTACCTCCCGCATGCGAAGCGGGCGCTCTACCATTTGAGCTAAGCGCCCACATAGCAACACCAACCTCACCCAATCGACGCGCTCAGCGCACACAACCAACCAATTGCGCCACACACAACCAACCAATTGCACCACACACAACAAACCAATTCCATCGCACACACACAACCAATTGCATCGCATACAATGCTCAACATCATCCAATCACATTCAACAACCACTCATCTGCAGCACAGTCGTGCACCCTTGCAGCGACTCTGATGACTCCAGCTCTCCTCGTCAATCCATGTGGACAACACTTCTCCATGTGGACAACACTTCTCCATGTGGACAACACTTCTCCATGCTCACAATGGACACTGCTACACCACGTGTTATCTTCCGCGGAGAAATTCGAACCCCAGTCGGCGGGATGGCTCCTACTGCGCCATATCGAAGCGACTCTTGCTGTCATTGGGGTGACGCCACGAGCGACTATACGGTGTACTTTCTTGTTCTGCTCATCGCGTTTCGGGACACATGTTCCCGCTTTCTATGTTCATGTGTGAGCACTTCAAGCCAATTTGACCAGCCAAGTGCCGTGACGACTGACTGTATACAGCATGTTGCAGCTATTGGAGCGATCTGATGTTGTTACGGACGTATTAGAAAAGCAGCGGTGAGCAGCAAAAGTGTTTGTAGAGTGTGGTTGGTAAAAGTGGACACTGGGGGTATCGATCCCCCTACCTCCCGCATGCGAAGCGGGCGCTCTACCATTTGAGCTAAGCGCCCACATAGCAACACCAACCTCACCCCAATCGACGCGCTCAGCGCACACAACCAACCAATTGCGCCACACACAACCAACCAATTGCACCACACACAACAAACAATTGCATCGCATACAATGCTCAACATCATCCAATCACATTCAACAACCACTCATCTGCAGCACAGTCGTGCACCCTTGCAGCGACTCTGATGACTCCAGCTCTCCTCGTCAATCCATGTGGACAACACTCTCCATGTGGACAACACTTCTCCATGTGGACAACACTTCTCCATGTGGACAACACTTCTCCATGCTCACAATGGACACTGCTACACCACGTGTTATCTTCCGCGGAGAAATTCGAACCCCAGTCGGCGGGATGGCTCCTACTGCGCCATATCGAAGCGACTCTTGCTGTCATTGGGGTGACGCCACGAGCGACTATACGGTGTACTTTCTTGTTCTGCTCATCGCGTTTCGGGACACATGTTCCCGCTTTCTATGTTCATGTGTGAGCACTTCAAGCCAATTTGACCAGCCAAGTGCCGTGACGACTGACTGTATACAGCATGTTGCAGCTATTGGAGCGATCTGATGTTGTTACGGACGTATTAGAAAAGCAGCGGTGAGCAGCAAAAGTGTTTGTAGAGTGTGGTTGGTAAAAGTGGACACTGGGGGTATCGATCCCCCTACCTCCCGCATGCGAAGCGGGCGCTCTACCATTTGAGCTAAGCGCCCACATAGCAACACCAACCTCACCCCAATCGACGCGCTCAGCGCACACAACCAACCAATTGCACCACACACAACAAACCAATTCCATCGCACACGACAAACCAATTGCATCGCATACAATGCTCAACATCATCCAATCACATTCAACAACCACTCATCTGCAGCACAGTCGTGCACCCTTGCAGCGACTCTGATGACTCCAGCTCTCCTCGTCAATCCATGTGGACAACACTTCTCCATGTGGACAACACTTCTCCATGTGGACAACACTTCTCCATGTGGACAACACTTCTCCATGCTCACAATGGACACTGCTACACCACGTGTTATCTTCCGCGGAGAAATTCGAACCCCAGTCGGCGGGATGGCTCCTACTGCGCCATATCGAAGCGACTCTTGCTGTCATTGGGGTGACGCCACGAGCGACTATACGGTGTACTTTCTTGTTCTGCTCATCGCGTTTCGGGACACATGTTCCCGCTTTCTATGTTCATGTGTGAGCACTTCAAGCCAATTTGACCAGCCAAGTGCCGTGACGACTGACTGTATACAGCATGTTGCAGCTATTGGAGCGATCTGATGTTGTTACGGACGTATTAGAAAAGCAGCGGTGAGCAGCAAAAGTGTTTGTAGAGTGTGGTTGGTAAAAGTGGACACTGGGGGTATCGATCCCCCTACCTCCCGCATGCGAAGCGGGCGCTCTACCATTTGAGCTAAGCGCCCACATAGCAACACCAACCTCACCCCAATCGACGCGCTCAGCGCACACAAACAACCAATTGCGCCACACACAACCAACCAATTGCACCACACACAACAACCCAATTCCATCGCACACGACAAACCAATTGCATCGCATACAATGCTCAACATCATCCAATCACATTCAACAACCACTCATCTGCAGCACAGTCGTGCACCCTTGCAGCGACTCTGATGACTCCAGCTCTCCTCGTCAATCCATGTGGACAACACTTCTCCATGTGGACAACACTTCTCCATGTGGACAACACTTCTCCATGCTCACAATGGACACTGCTACACCACGTGTTATCTTCCGCGGAGAAATTCGAACCCCAGTCGGCGGGATGGCTCCTACTGCGCCATATCGAAGCGACTCTTGCTGTCATTGGGGTGACGCCACGAGCGACTATACGGTGTACTTTCTTGTTCTGCTCATCGCGTTTCGGGACACATGTTCCCGCTTTCTATGTTCATGTGTGAGCACTTCAAGCCAATTTGACCAGCCAAGTGCCGTGACGACTGACTGTATACAGCATGTTGCAGCTATTGGAGCGATCTGATGTTGTTACGGACGTATTAGAAAGCAGCGGTGAGCAGCAAAAGTGTTTGTAGAGTGTGGTTGGTAAAAGTGGACACTGGGGGTATCGATCCCCCTACCTCCCGCATGCGAAGCGGGCGCTCTACCATTTGAGCTAAGCGCCCACATAGCAACACCAACCTCACCCCAATCGACGCGCTCAGCGCACACAACCAACCAATTGCGCCACACACAACCAACCAATTGCACCACACACAACAAACCAATTGCATCGCATACAATGCTCAACATCATCCAATCACATTCAACAACCACTCATCTGCAGCACAGTCGTGCACCCTTGCAGCGACTCTGATGACTCCAGCTCTCCTCGTCAATCCATGTGGACAACACTTCTCCATGTGGACAACACTTCTCCATGTGGACAACACTTCTCCATGCTCACAATGGACACTGCTACACCACGTGTTATCTTCCGCGGAGAAATTCGAACCCCAGTCGGCGGGATGGCTCCTACTGCGCCATATCGAAGCGACTCTTGCTGTCATTGGGGTGACGCCACGAGCGACTATACGGTGTACTTTCTTGTTCTGCTCATCGCGTTTCGGGACACATGTTCCCGCTTTCTATGTTCATGTGTGAGCACTTCAAGCCAATTTGACCAGCCAAGTGCCGTGACGACTGACTGTATACAGCATGTTGCAGCTATTGGAGCGATCTGATGTTGTTACGGACGTATTAGAAAAGCAGCGGTGAGCAGCAAAAGTGTTTGTAGAGTGTGGTTGGTAAAAGTGGACACTGGGGGTATCGATCCCCCTACCTCCCGCATGCGAAGCGGGCGCTCTACCATTTGAGCTAAGCGCCCACATAGCAACACCAACCTCACCCCAATCGACGCGCTCAGCGCACACAACCAACCAATTGCGCCACACACAACCAACCAATTGCACCACACACAACAAACCAATTGCATCGCATACAATGCTCAACATCATCCAATCACATTCAACAACCACTCATCTGCAGCACAGTCGTGCACCCTTGCAGCGACTCTGATGACTCCAGCTCTCCTCGTCAATCCATGTGGACAACACTTCTCCATGTGGACAACACTTCTCCATGTGGACAACACTTCTCCATGCTCACAATGGACACTGCTACACCACGTGTTATCTTCCGCGGAGAAATTCGAACCCCAGTCGGCGGGATGGCTCCTACTGCGCCATATCGAAGCGACTCTTGCTGTCATTGGGATGACGCCACGAGCGACTATACGGTGTACTTTCTTGTTCTGCTCATCGCGTTTCGGGACACATGTTCCCGCTTTCTATGTTCATGTGTGAGCACTTCAAGCCAATTTGACCAGCCAAGTGCCGTGACGACTGACTGTATACAGCATGTTGCAGCTATTGGAGCGATCTGATGTTGTTACGGACGTATTAGAAAAGCAGCGGTGAGCAGCAAAAGTGTTTGTAGAGTGTGGTTGGTAAAAGTGGACACTGGGGGTATCGATCCCCCTACCTCCCGCATGCGAAGCGGGCGCTCTACCATTTGAGCTAAGCGCCCACATAGCAACACCAACCTCACCCCAATCGACGCGCTCAGCGCACACAACCAACCAATTGCACCACACACAACAAACCAATTCCATCGCACACGACAAACCAATTGCATCGCATACAATGCTCAACATCATCCAATCACATTCAACAACCACTCATCTGCAGCACAGTCGTGCACCCTTGCAGCGACTCTGATGACCAGCTCTCCTCGTCAATCCATGTGGACAACACTTCTCCATGTGGACAACACTTCTCCATGTGGACAACACTTCTCCATGCTCACAATGGACACTGCTACACCACGTGTTATCTTCCGCGGAGAAATTCGAACCCCAGTCGGCGGGATGGCTCCTACTGCGCCATATCGAAGCGACTCTTGCTGTCATTGGGGTGACGCCACGAGCGACTATACGGTGTACTTTCTTGTTCTGCTCATCGCGTTTCGGGACACATGTTCCCGCTTTCTATGTTCATGTGTGAGCACTTCAAGCCAATTTGACCAGCCAAGTGCCGTGACGACTGACTGTATACAGCATGTTGCAGCTATTGGAGCGATCTGATGTTGTTACGGACGTATTAGAAAAGCAGCGGTGAGCAGCAAAAGTGTTTGTAGAGTGTGGTTGGTAAAAGTGGACACTGGGGGTATCGATCCCCCTACCTCCCGCATGCGAAGCGGGCGCTCTACCATTTGAGCTAAGCGCCCACATAGCAACACCAACCTCACCCAATCGACGCGCTCAGCGCACACAACCAACCAATTGCACCACACACAACAAACCAATTCCATCGCACACGACAAACCAATTGCATCGCATACAATGCTCAACATCATCCAATCACATTCAACAACCACTCATCTGCAGCACAGTCGTGCACCCTTGCAGCGACTCTGATGACTCAGCTCTCCTCGTCAATCCATGTGGACAACACTTCTCCATGTGGACAACACTTCTCCATGTGGACAACACTTCTCCATGCTCACAATGGACACTGCTACACCACGTGTTATCTTCCGCGGAGAAATTCGAACCCCAGTCGGCGGGATGGCTCCTACTGCGCCATATCGAAGCGACTCTTGCTGTCATTGGGGTGACGCCACGAGCGACTATACGGTGTACTTTCTTGTTCTGCTCATCGCGTTTCGGGACACATGTTCCCGCTTTCTATGTTCATGTGTGAGCACTTCAAGCCAATTTGACCAGCCAAGTGCCGTGACGACTGACTGTATACAGCATGTTGCAGCTATTGGAGCGATCTGATGTTGTTACGGACGTATTAGAAAAGCAGCGGTGAGCAGCAAAAGTGTTTGTAGAGTGTGGTTGGTAAAAGTGGACACTGGGGGTATCGATCCCCCTACCTCCCGCATGCGAAGCGGGCGCTCTACCATTTGAGCTAAGCGCCCACATAGCAACACCAACCTCACCCCAATCGACGCGCTCAGCGCACACAACCAACCAATTGCACCACACACAACAAACCAATTCCATCGCACACGACAAACCAATTGCATCGCATACAATGCTCAACATCATCCAATCACATTCAACAACCACTCATCTGCAGCACAGTCGTGCACCCTTGCAGCGACTCTGATGACTCCAGCTCTCCTCGTCAATCCATGTGGACAACACTTCTCCATGTGGACAACACTTCTCCATGTGGACAACACTTCTCCATGCTCACAATGGACACTGCTACACCACGTGTTATCTTCCGCGGAGAAATTCGAACCCCAGTCGGCGGGATGGCTCCTACTGCGCCATATCGAAGCGACTCTTGCTGTCATTGGGGTGACGCCACGAGCGACTATACGGTGTACTTTCTTGTTCTGCTCATCGCGTTTCGGGACACATGTTCCCGCTTTCTATGTTCATGTGTGAGCACTTCAAGCCAATTTGACCAGCCAAGTGCCGTGACGACTGACTGTATACAGCATGTTGCAGCTATTGGAGCGATCTGATGTTGTTACGGACGTATTAGAAAAGCAGCGGTGAGCAGCAAAAGTGTTTGTAGAGTGTGGTTGGTAAAAGTGGACACTGGGGGTATCGATCCCCCTACCTCCCGCATGCGAAGCGGGCGCTCTACCATTTGAGCTAAGCGCCCACATAGCAACACCAACCTCACCCCAATCGACGCGCTCAGCGCACACAAACAACCAATTGCACCACACACAACAAACCAATTCCATCGCACACGACAAACCAATTGCATCGCATACAATGCTCAACATCATCCAATCACATTCAACAACCACTCATCTGCAGCACAGTCGTGCACCCTTGCAGCGACTCTGATGACTCCAGCTCTCCTCGTCAATCCATGTGGACAACACTTCTCCATGTGGACAACACTTCTCCATGTGGACAACACTTCTCCATGTGGACAACACTTCTCCATGCTCACAATGGACACTGCTACACCACGTGTTATCTTCCGCGGAGAAATTCGAACCCCAGTCGGCGGGATGGCTCCTACTGCGCCATATCGAAGCGACTCTTGCTGTCATTGGGGTGACGCCACGAGCGACTATACGGTGTACTTTCTTGTTCTGCTCATCGCGTTTCGGGACACATGTTCCCGCTTTCTATGTTCATGTGTGAGCACTTCAAGCCAATTTGACCAGCCAAGTGCCGTGACGACTGACTGTATACAGCATGTTGCAGCTATTGGAGCGATCTGATGTTGTTACGGACGTATTAGAAAAGCAGCGGTGAGCAGCAAAAGTGTTTGTAGAGTGTGGTTGGTAAAAGTGGACACTGGGGGTATCGATCCCCCTACCTCCCGCATGCGAAGCGGGCGCTCTACCATTTGAGCTAAGCGCCCACATAGCAACACCAACCTCACCCCAATCGACGCGCTCAGCGCACACAACCAACCAATTGCGCCACACACAACCAACCAATTGCACCACACACAACAAACCAATTCCATCGCACACGACAAACCAATTGCATCGCATACAATGCTCAACATCATCCAATCACATTCAACAACCACTCATCTGCAGCACAGTCGTGCACCCTTGCAGCGACTCTGATGACTCCAGGTCTCCTCGTCAATCCATGTGGACAACACTTCTCCATGTGGACAACACTTCTCCATGTGGACAACACTTCTCCATGTGGACAACACTTCTCCATGTGGACAACACTTCTCCATGCTCACAATGGACACTGCTACACCACGTGTTATCTTCCGCGGAGAAATTCGAACCCCAGTCGGCGGGATGGCTCCTACTGCGCCATATCGAAGCGACTCTTGCTGTCATTGGGGTGACGCCACGAGCGACTATACGGTGTACTTTCTTGTTCTGCTCATCGCGTTTCGGGACACATGTTCCCGCTTTCTATGTTCATGTGTGAGCACTTCAAGCCAATTTGACCAGCCAAGTGCCGTGACGACTGACTGTATACAGCATGTTGCAGCTATTGGAGCGATCTGATGTTGTTACGGACGTATTAGAAAAGCAGCGGTGAGCAGCAAAAGTGTTTGTAGAGTGTGGTTGGTAAAAGTGGACACTGGGGGTATCGATCCCCCTACCTCCCGCATGCGAAGCGGGCGCTCTACCATTTGAGCTAAGCGCCCACATAGCAACACCAACCTCACCCCAATCGACGCGCTCAGCGCACACAAACAACCAATTGCACCACACACAACAAACCAATTCCATCGCACACGACAAACCAATTGCATCGCATACAATGCTCAACATCATCCAATCACATTCAACAACCACTCATCTGCAGCACAGTCGTGCACCCTTGCAGCGACTCTGATGACTCCAGGTCTCCTCGTCAATCCATGTGGACAACACTTCTCCATGTGGACAACACTTCTCCATGTGGACAACACTTCTCCATGTGGACAACACTTCTCCATGTGGACAACACTTCTCCATGTGGACAACACTTCTCCATGCTCACAATGGACACTGCTACACCACGTGTTATCTTCCGCGGAGAAATTCGAACCCCAGTCGGCGGGATGGCTCCTACTGCGCCATATCGAAGCGACTCTTGCTGTCATTGGGGTGACGCCACGAGCGACTATACGGTGTACTTTCTTGTTCTGCTCATCGCGTTTCGGGACACATGTTCCCGCTTTCTATGTTCATGTGTGAGCACTTCAAGCCAATTTGACCAGCCAAGTGCCGTGACGACTGACTGTATACAGCATGTTGCAGCTATTGGAGCGATCTGATGTTGTTACGGACGTATTAGAAAAGCAGCGGTGAGCAGCAAAAGTGTTTGTAGAGTGTGGTTGGTAAAAGTGGACACTGGGGGTATCGATCCCCCTACCTCCCGCATGCGAAGCGGGCGCTCTACCATTTGAGCTAAGCGCCCACATAGCAACACCAACCTCACCCCAATCGACGCGCTCAGCGCACACAAACAACCAATTGCGCCACACACAACCAACCAATTGCACCACACACAACAAACCAATTCCATCGCACACGACAAACCAATTGCATCGCATACAATGCTCAACATCATCCAATCACATTCAACAACCACTCATCTGCAGCACAGTCGTGCACCCTTGCAGCGACTCTGATGACTCCAGGTCTCCTCGTCAATCCATGTGGACAACACTTCTCCATGTGGACAACACTTCTCCATGTGGACAACACTTCTCCATGCTCACAATGGACACTGCTACACCACGTGTTATCTTCCGCGGAGAAATTCGAACCCCAGTCGGCGGGATGGCTCCTACTGCGCCATATCGAAGCGACTCTTGCTGTCATTGGGATGACGCCACGAGCGACTATACGGTGTACTTTCTTGTTCTGCTCATCGCGTTTCGGGACACATGTTCCCGCTTTCTATGTTCATGTGTGAGCACTTCAAGCCAATTTGACCAGCCAAGTGCCGTGACGACTGACTGTATACAGCATGTTGCAGCTATTGGAGCGATCTGATGTTGTTACGGACGTATTAGAAAAGCAGCGGTGAGCAGCAAAAGTGTTTGTAGAGTGTGGTTGGTAAAAGTGGACACTGGGGGTATCGATCCCCCTACCTCCCGCATGCGAAGCGGGCGCTACCATTTGAGCTAAGCGCCCACATAGCAACACCAACCTCACCCCAATCGACGCGCTCAGCGCACACAAACAACCAATTGCGCCACACACAACCAACCAATTGCACCACACACAACAAACCAATTCCATCGCACACGACAAACCAATTGCGTCGCATACAATGCTCAACATCATCCAATCACATTCAACAACCACTCATCTGCAGCACAGTCGTGCACCCTTGCAGCGACTCTGATGACTCCAGGTCTCCTCGTCAATCCATGTGGACAACACTTCTCCATGTGGACAACACTTCTCCATGTGGACAACACTTCTCCATGCTCACAATGGACACTGCTACACCACGTGTTATCTTCCGCGGAGAAATTCGAACCCCAGTCGGCGGGATGGCTCCTACTGCGCCATATCGAAGCGACTCTTGCTGTCATTGGGATGACGCCACGAGCGACTATACGGTGTACTTTCTTGTTCTGCTCATCGCGTTTCGGGACACATGTTCCCGCTTTCTATGTTCATGTGTGAGCACTTCAAGCCAATTTGACCAGCCAAGTGCCGTGACGACTGACTGTATACAGCATGTTGCAGCTATTGGAGCGATCTGATGTTGTTACGGACGTATTAGAAAAGCAGCGGTGAGCAGCAAAAGTGTTTGTAGAGTGTGGTTGGTAAAAGTGGACACTGGGGGTATCGATCCCCCTACCTCCCGCATGCGAAGCGGGCGCTCTACCATTTGAGCTAAGCGCCCACATAGCAACACCAACCTCACCCCAATCGACGCGCTCAGCGCACACAAACAACCAATTGCACCACACACAACAAACCAATTCCATCGCACACGACAAACCAATTGCATCGCATACAATGCTCAACATCATCCAATCACATTCAACAACCACTCATCTGCAGCACAGTCGTGCACCCTTGCAGCGACTCTGATGACTCCAGGTCTCCTCGTCAATCCATGTGGACAACACTTCTCCATGTGGACAACACTTCTCCATGTGGACAACACTTCTCCATGTGGACAACATTTCTCCATGCTCACAATGGACACTGCTACACCACGTGTTATCTTCCGCGGAGAAATTCGAACCCCAGTCGGCGGGATGGCTCCTACTGCGCCATATCGAAGCGACTCTTGCTGTCATTGGGATGACGCCACGAGCGACTATACGGTGTACTTTCTTGTTCTGCTCATCGCGTTTCGGGACACATGTTCCCGCTTTCTATGTCCATGTGTGAGCACTTCAAGCCAATTTGACCAGCCAAGTGCCGTGACGACTGACTGTATACAGCATGTTGCAGCTATTAGAGCGAATAAGAGAGACTTTGAATCCTGAGTTTGAAGCCAAAAAGTACAATAAAAAGTGGGTGCGAACTTAGCACCGCGCGTCTGGGACATTTTGAACTGCAAAATCCCAAATTGCTGCAGTGCAAAGTACGGATTCGATTCATTCATTTTGACGCAAAATGCAACCGGAAAGGGCGGGAAAAGGCGCGTCACACGGGGTGAGTGCGGAATGAGCTTGAGCACTACAACGGAATTGCTCCAGACAAGGCGTGCGCGGGGCTTCACCTCCTGTGGTCATGGCAGACAGAGTCAGTCAGCTCAACAGGCTGAGATACCTTCTCGGAGACTCCGACGATGAAGCTGAAGAACACAAGACGGAGGACTGTAGCCCTGAACCTGCATCAAATTCAAGACCACGGAGTGTAGCTTCTGCTTTTGTCCCCACACTCTCTGATCTCCGAGGAAGACCCCCCCGACAGCGGACACTTGGACAAGGGTTACGCTCAGCAAGTATCCGAACTGGTTATCGAGAGACGAGTCCCTCGCTGGTGCCTGCACCTAATACGGAAGCACACGAGTTTCAACCAAATCGAGTCGATGCAGCGCCAACTGCTGTGCATGATCCAGAAGCTGTAGAGTGTCTTCAAGGACGCGACCAAGCTGCTCAAGCCCCTGCACAGCAACGCAGAAACGCTCAGCAGTTGGTGAATATGGCTCGGCCTGTTGTGGCGATTAGGAACTGGTCTACGAACTATGAGGCACAGGAAGCAGTTCTTGACAGTTACCGCGCTAATGAAGTGAACGTAGCACCACATGGCCAGCATAGTACCCGACTTACAGCAGCTGTGGAATACCTTAAGACGACATGGGGGTACAAAGCTCATGAGCGAACCATGGTAAACTGGGTCAACACAATGCTAAAAGCTCATAAGACCAGCGAAAACACTCGGGATGCGGAGACCGGACAGGAGCGTCACAACGATTTCTCCCCCACGCAGGCAAGTGCTTTTTCAATCATGAAATTCGATACTAACGTAGTTCTACTTGGTACAGAAACGTATACATGAACTGCTCTCGGATATGCTCGAAGAGCAGCAACTTAAACGCTCGAGCAAGAGACACAAACCTAGCACATCATTTAGTTGTTGTATCACAGGGAATCAACTCGACACTTTACCTTCCACAGCGGAGAATCTGTCGCCGTGGTATGGTGTGATGAGTACAGCTGGAATCTGCAGCAAAACCACGAGTCGCTTGATCCCGTCGTGATCGAACCGAAAGCGCTTTCGGCAGTCGGTGTCTGACATCTCGTTCAAGTCGAACGCGATCATAGGCAACACCGGCAGGTCTCGGTGAAGAAAGTAGCCCAGAGAAAGCGCTATTTCCCACGCTCGGCGCCTTCCAAGCCGTCTGATAAGAAGCAAAAACTTACCCGCGTCTTTGCTGCGAATGACGCGGTTGTTGCCTCCCACTGAAGCGCCTGCACGATTGCTCTAAGCGGGGAAAATCGCCGAAGCAGGTATTTCATCACGCAGACAGCGTATTGCTCCCTGTCCGCAGGGAGCGCATCCACAGTTATGTCGTGTATGTCGACGTTCCGCATTGCCTTGATCGATCTGTTGACAAGTAGCATACAGTCGGTCAGCACTACGCTCGCAAAGCCTTCAACACTGAGGCTCCGCACCTTATCGTATCAAAATGTAGTGTGTTTGTAGGACATCAAATTCAAATTCAATTTGCTCTTATCGCGCTTCCATTTTGAACTGCAATTTGGGTGCGAACCTTGAGTGTACCGAGAAAAGTCGCCGCCCCCGGAAAGGCGCCAGTAAAGTGCGATTCAAAACTGCCTTCAAATTCAGGACTCAACTCTCTCTTATTCGCTGTATTGGAGCGATCTGATGTTGTTACGGACGTATTAGAAAAGCAGCGGTGAGCAGCAAAAGTGTTTGTAGAGTGTGGTTGGTAAAAGTGGACACTGGGGGTATCGATCCCCCTACCTCCCGCATGCGAAGCGGGCGCTCTACCATTTGAGCTAAGCGCCCACATAGCAACACCAACCTCACCCCAATCGACGCGCTCAGCGCACACAAACAACCAATTGCGCCACACACAACAAACCAATTCCATCGCACACGACAAACCAATTGCATCGCATACAATGCTCAACATCATCCTATCACATTCAACAACCACTCATCTGCAGCACAGTCGTGCACCCTTGCAGCGACTCTGATGACCCCAGCTCTCCTCGTCAATCCATGTGGACAACACTTCTCCATGTGGACAACACTTCTCCATGTGGACAACACTTCTCCATGTGGACAACATTTCTCCATGCTCACAATGGACACTGCTACACCACGTGTTATCTTCCGCGGAGAAATTCGAACCCCAGTCGGCGGGATGGCTCCTACTGCGCCATATCGAAGCGACTCTTGCTGTCATTGGGATGACGCCACGAGCGACTATACGGTGTACTTTCTTGTTCTGCTCATCGCGTTTCGGGACACATGTTCCCGCTTTCTATGTCCATGTGTGAGCACTTCAAGCCAATTTGATCAGCCAAGTGCCGTGACGACTGACTGTATACAGCATGTTGCAGATATGACTGCTTCTTCACTGTCACTCTATTGCAGGGGATGTAATTCCTCAACTAGAGCTAACCCTGCTTTTCACAGAAAGGCTCTGCGGGAGTTGTGCTGACAACTGGATCGCTACCTCATGATTGAAACCCAACATCACATGTTGGTGAAGTATAAAATACAACGCAATAATGAATGTATCGAAAATATGAACCTGTAGATTAAGGAAATGTGAATGCCTGAAGCGTATGTAATCCACATAAAGTAATAACAGACGATTATATAGTATAAAAGTGTGTGGTAGTGATTACAAACTATGTGAAGGTAAAGGGTAAGTATTGAAGTGATAGTTAATGGAATAAATAGTAACATGGATTGGCTTTTAAAGGTGTATATGATGGAAAAGTATGCAATAAGAATATTAAATCGAATAGAAAAACAACACAGAGTAGTAGTGGAAAAATATAGAGAATATATAAAATAAAGAATTAAAAAAGGTGTCGAAGTTGGGTAGTGATGTTAATACAAGAGCATAGCCGAGCACCGCCGCTACGCGGCGGTAGTTAATGGTTGGTTCGTACTGCACATCCTTGTTTTAGCTTTACCTACCATCGTTCCACTCGCTGCGCGAGCTCCACTACACATTATCCTGATCTCAATATAAATCTTATTTGGTCCACTGATCATGCTTACTGAGCAGAGTTTACCTTTAGAAATTTACAGCTTGTATCAATCGTTAAGTGGAATTCGTTCCGTTCGCGGCTACGCGCTCGCTGCACTATTATACACCCCGCAGAAATAGTAATCATTGCTTCGCTCGCCCCACTACTTGTGAGGTTCAGTACCTTGTTTAGTTTAAATGTCATATTTCCCTACCGTTAGTATCATTTTGGCTATTTTTCCAACGTATTTATCTGTTGACCTCCGTCTAGGGTTGTTCTTCGTACTTACTACACTACTATATATACTGTCTACCCTTTGCTTCGGTTTTAAGTGCGACCGTTCCGCTCGCTGCGCTAGCTCCACTACGGATTAGTCTAATTATTACCCAAACACTAAACAATCCGCCGACCACGTATAATTTCATACCCAAAACCACCAAAGTTGACATCAGATATAAATGATAGCGTGGAATTCGCTCCGTTCGCGGCTATGCGCTCACTGCACTATAGTATACAGAACAGAAGCAACAATTATCGTTTAGCTCGGTCCGCGAGCTCCACAATTCGCTATGCTCGGAGTTCAGTATCGTGTTGGCAAATGGTTACTACCACTTTATCTATTCTACCCAATGTTTTAGTCTCCATATTATGTACTGCTGGCCTCTGTCGAGGGTTGTTCTTAGTATCCATACGCAGTGGTGGTCACCGTGATGACGTCTAACTCGGTATTTTGTTGGTCTCTTCAGCAACTATCATCCTCGTCCCTACGCACTGCATCATATAATGTTAGATGAGGCACAGAATTTTTTCTTTATATCCAGTCCCGGCACAAACATGGTAAGTAGTAACGTGCTACATTTTGGTAGTCGGTATCGTGTATCATATGTGATACTGGTTTGGGGTTGGCAGTATCGCCTGACGCTTTCCGTCTTGATTTGTGTGGACCTCTCTGTCGGGTTGCGTGTTAGATCCTGTATCGCGATGATCGCATCATTGCATGTTATATGTATCTTCTCCACGCGATTGTACCGTATTAATCTTCTTTTTGTGTATACTATCATCTAGTCCTAGTTTCTATCTCAGGGCAGTATCTTATCGAAATTGTGGTCTCTAGTTTTTCGATTCCATTGTCGCATTGATTGCTACTTGGAGGTTTGTCCACGTATTGCGTACGCGACGCTTTGTTATGGTTCCAGCATCATGTGTTGTGGATGGTGTAGGACGGCCCATTGTGTTGGTCTAGTCTTTAGTATCATGTTATCTTGTTGGTTCCAATCAGTTACTGTATTATTCCCACTTTTGTCTCTTCTCTCAGCACATGTATCACTTTAGTCGTATGCTCTCTAACCTTTACTAAACTACTTCCTCGTCCGTCTCTGGACCGTGATTTTCCCAGTGTCAGGAGGTATTGTTATACCACTAACATCTCCGTTTTATCCTGTAACCCGTAGCACTACCTAGCC
Organism: Phytophthora palmivora; assembly: GCA_008079305.1. NCBI lineage: Eukaryota > Oomycota > Peronosporomycetes > Peronosporales > Peronosporaceae > Phytophthora > Phytophthora palmivora. The sequence goes on from VOQZ01001977.1 coordinate 16,904, forward strand.
ATCATGTCTGTGTCGTTTTGTGAAGGCAACCTGCACCACGAAAGTAGTTGTCTATCACGTTCAAAGTCTTCGCCTGGTCGCCTCTATTTCCTAACGGCGACCAAAGTTGTATTGTGTCACAAGCGTACATATATTGTGTCAATTTGATCAAATCGTCGCATACAAAGCAGAAAACAGGGTATCATCCGTTCTTGAAATGTCAATCAATTTATTTTGGCCAATCATAGACTTCTGCATCAATCATCTCTGAACTACCCTGTTCCCTCACACCAATAAAATCTTTACGCTTTCTATAGTGTTCGTAAAGGTGTTCGTGTGTTGGCTGCACGTAGTCTGCCTACCGTGTTGCATTCTCGCAGCGCACGCTGTTCTCGTTCGTACGTCGCGTGCTATCTATTTAGAAACAGCGAAAATTATCTTAGAAAAGACTCGCTAAAGTGCGATATGTTGACCACATCATCCGAATACTGGCCAATCGAGGCCACCTTCGCTTCGCTCGGCAGCAGAATAGTCAATGAGGGCCGCACTAGGCGTATTCAAGCCCAACGGCGAATCGTACTTATGGCAGGTGCTCGCTAAAAAGCTGACGGACGGACAGACGGACTGACTGACACGGGACTCGAGTTGAATTTTTTAATGAATAAGTTAAAATTAATTAAAGAGATGTTAACGTATTATATGTAAAGATAGGTAAAGTGATTTTAATGTAGGATGCTGAAAAATGTAGTGATTTTAGGTAAATGCTTTCAATGTGGTTAACTTTAGGAAATAGAAATGCGTATTACGATATATGTGGGTTCGATTTAGTATAATTCAACATTTGTAAGTTGAAGATTGTTGTGTAGATGTGATAAGGGTAGACAAAAAATAAAATTAGAGGTTGTTGAATTTAGAGAGTATGCGAATAAAAATATTTTTGAATAATATTGAAATTTGTTATGTAATTTGACGATAAAGCGAGATTAGGGTTAAGAATGTGTAGCAAAAAGTAGGTGTCCATAGAGTGATTTTGAAAAGATGTTGTATATTGTGACGGGGTCACACGAGCACCTTGCTTAGAGGAAGCGTGCTATCAAGAGTATACAAACTCTAAGTGAACGGCAGTTCACTAGTCCCTGGTCTTAGGGGACTTAATGGCCAGTTTAGAGTAGATTTTAGACTGATTTATTTATAGTTAATTAGGTTCATTTGGCCTGTAATACAAACTCCTAATTAACTATACTTTAAGCTAATTATGCATATAAAAGGTAGGTTTAAAACTATTGGTTGGCCCTCAGCCACCAAACCTACGTGGCAGTGGTGTGGCTCACACCACAGTGTGGCCCACACCACTCCATCAGAGTATTAAAACAAATACTCACAGAAGTATATCTACTTCTAAAGGCGGTACCCTTTCTGGGGTACCCCTTTCATGTAACCCCGTTACATCCTCCCCCACTTAGGTTGGAAACACCCCCAACCAATGAGGAGCTAGAAAGAGAGCTCCGCTCTCTTTCCTGTCCTTTGTCGATACCCATCGACAAGCCACCGTTGTGGCTTAAGGCTTTCATTCAGCCTTTTCGCGCGTCCAAGACACCTGGAGGCTTCCACGTCAGCCTCCCAAGATGCCTAAGAAGGCAAGCACCCGCGGCGCTTCGGCGCCTGCTAAGTCTAAGACCGCGAGGTCGAAGACTGCTAAGGCCAAGTCGAAAGACAAGGCCGCTTCGCGCAAGGAAGTCCACAAGGCGGCTTCCGAGGCAGGCAGCAAGCGCACCGCTGCTGCTGCCAGCCAAGAAGGGAGTTCGCGACGCAGTCGCTCGCGCTCCCTATCACCCGACGATAGGCCGAACCCTCGGTTCGCCTATCAGGACCACAGTCCTGGGTCAGAGTCCCCGGAATTTCATATTCCGATTATCACGGGATCAGAGTCCGACGGGGACTCTCCTGGATCCGCTAAGGATCCATCTTCTTCTCAGGATGCTCCTTCACAGGACACTCCTGCACAGGACGCTCCTTCGCAGGACGCTCCTGTTGATGATAGCGAATCATCGGAGGCAAAGGCAGCTTCGACGAGCTCGCCTGCCAAGAACCTTACCTTGACCGAAGGTAAGGCTCGAGCCCAAGCTGCGAAAGCAGCGTCTCCAAAACGGGCTGGTGAGGGCGCTGCTGCTGCTAAGAAGCGCGCAGCCCCTGGCTCTCCTACGTCAGAGCCTTCTATCGCTAAGGGATTTAAATCCCTGTTCGACTCCTCAGACGAGGAGGAAGAGGAGGGGGCTGTCTCCGAGCCCCGAGAGATCTCCAATGATCTCGATGAGCAGCAAGAGCGTTATCAAACTGCTCAGCTGCAAGGCACTCCTGTGCCTCCCACGCCGGCGTATCCTCGCGGATACTACCCACCGGATGCGGGGTCGGGGTCTCCAATGTTCTTGGAGCACCTCAAGGCCCCTTGTGGTCTAAACCATGGGCGCACTTCGCGTGGCGCCTATGAGCGTGCCTTGGTTCAAGTCGAACCTCTCTTTGTCAACGACATTGAGGCCGCTAGGTGTGTGTTACTTGCACCACACCGAATTCCTCTCAAGGAATTTACTAGTCTTCGAAAGAAATCCGAAGACCGTGGTGGGCTCTTCCCCGTGTGGGGCTACCCTTGGGTACAGCCCGAGAACACCACAACCCAGACCCAGGCAGAAGACCTGTTCTGGAGATGGGTTTCTCTAAAGAACTTCACAGTTCAGGAGTTGAAAGAACTCCGGGAAGATCGCCTGCTGTCCTATGTCTTGGACCAGCGAGATCTTCGAATTGAGTTTGCCCACTTAGTCGCTAAGCGGCAACTCCACTCCGTTATGGAGGGACTTAGACAGCAGTCTAAGTCCAGCGCTCAAGATGAGCGCGGGTACGGTTCCGTCAACCCAGGGACCGTACACCGTAAGGCGGCTAAAAAGCCGCGGACTACTTACGCCCCGGCTGTTGATCCCAAATCTCAACAGCCTTCGGGCAGTCAACCCGGAGCCGGTCTTCCGGCTCCCACGAGTTCTGTGACGAGGGGTAACCCCGCCACTTCACAAGCAGCTGGCGCTTCCCAGAGCGCCGCCGCTCCTGGACGACCCGCTCCACATGATAGTGGAGCTCGCCGTTCCGGTCAAGGAGGGCAGGAGGAGCTCTCGCACGCGTTTGAGTACGCGGCTCCTTCTCAGCCGTATCCTTCTGGACCCTCATCTTCGGGTCGGGACTCTGTGGGGTCCCTATTAAGTGACGAGGTCCGTCAACTTCGAGATCGCGTCTATGCGATCGAGATAGCCCTTGGGCTTGGACCTGGTGGTCAGGCTGCCGCTCAGGCTGGCAAGCCGGGGACCCTTGAGGTCCTTCGCCAAGACTTGGACGCTCTTGGTCGTGAGACTCATGAGCTCCATGGGCGTGTTGACCGCCGAGCTCCGGCTGCTGCCGTGAAGGAGCTCCGTCGAAGCTTAGATGTTCTAAGCCATGAGGTGCATGGTCGGATGCCCTCTTATGAGCCGCAGGGGTACTCGTACCACTCGGCTTATGGGTATAGCTCTTACCCGAGCTCTTCCCATTCGGTACCGTCATACCCTTCGTATGACTCGCGTGGGTACCAGCCTGTATATCATTCACAGGCTTCGACACCGGCAACTCCGGTTGTCCAGAGGACTCAGCCTCGTTTCGAGGAGGTGAGTTCTCACCTTGGTCTTCCTCCGTCCGAGAAGGAAGACCCAGCGGATCGTGATACCGCTTAAGACGCCCCACGTAGAACGTCGGGTGCGTCGCCATTGACTTTGGGAGGTCAATGGTATACGCCGCGCCATGTCTGGCCAGGACCGCGAAGGGTCCAATGAAGCGGTGCTTCAACTTGTTGCTCTCTACAGAGCTAACTACCTTTAGCGGTAGGTTCTTAGTGTCAAGTAGGACTAAGTCTCCTTCTTTAAACACGTTTAAGTTTCCTCTACTTTTCTTGTCAGAGTACTCCTTTTGTTTGTCTTGGGCTAACGCCATTGCGTCTCTAACCCGGCTGATCAACGTCAGCCTGTCGTCTATGAACGACGACAATTGTCTTTTTAAAGACTCGGGCTCTATTTCTGAGACCTGGGAGGAAAAGGCTTTCCGAGCCTCTCCCCCACTTACGATGGAGGCCACGGTGCCTCCCCGCAAGGTTAGCGGCACCTGAGGGTGTCGTAACCCATTCAAATAGAACGGGGTAAACCCCGTTGATGCGTGTACCGCATTGTTGAGTGCAAACTCAACCATAGGAAGCTGATCCGACCAGGATCGAGGTGCTTCCGCACAGATACTGCGCAGAGTATCTTCGAGCACGCGGTTGACGCGCTCCGTCTGACCATCCGTCTGCGGATGGTCCGCAGTTGACATCGTCAACTTAGTTCCCAACAATTGGAACAGGGTGTCCCAAAACGCACCCGTGAAACGCGGGTCTCTGTCCGAGACTATGGTCTCTGGTAGACCATGATAGCGAAACACGCTATCTAGGAACAGCTGTGCAGCTTGTTTCCCGGTGACCTTGTCACGTACCGGAGCAAGATGTACCATCTTGCTCAAACGGCAGACAAACACCAATATGCCGGTGTTGCCCTTGTCATCGGCCGGCAGGCCGAAGACGAAGTCGAGACTCATCGACTTCCAGCAATCTGCTGGTACGGGTAGGCTCTGCAGTGGAGCCGAGGCGTGGCCCGAAGGCTTCGCCCTCTGACATGTTTCACATGTCTGACATAGTGTGCCACCCACTTATACATGCGGGGCCACCAAAATGTCTGAGAGACTATTTGGTAGGTCTTCTCCCGGCCAAGATGGCCACTTATCGGCGCATCATGCGCCTCTAGAAGTATGTCATACTTCAGATCCTCGTCGTTTGGAACGACAACCCGAGGAGGATCTCTAGGGTCTACTCGGTAGTGGAGTAACCCTTCGGCCAGCTCATAACGATGGAGCTGCGCCCGCTGTCGAGGCGAAAGCCTGTCGACTTTGGCGTCCTTGCCATCGGACAAGAACTGCACCAGTGGCGTGTAGTTCTCATCCTCCTGATACGCTAAGCGTATCCGATCATATAGATCTGTCGTGACCCGACTGACATGAGCTAGCTCATAGTCAGGTCGACGCGACAATGCATCGGCAAGCACGTTGAGCTTGCCCGGCTTGTATTCAACGCGGAAGTTGTATTCCGCGAAGAATGACAGCCACCTCGCCATCCGCTGCGACAGATGCGGCGAGTTGGTGGCAGTCCGCAAGGACGCGTGATCAGTATAGATCACAAAGGGCCTCGTGCCCAAGAGATGTACTCTAAATTTGACAAGAGCGTACTTCATCACAAGTAGCTCCTTGTCATGAACGGGATAGTTCCGTTCGGCAGCCTTCAGCTGCCTGGACTGGAAGGAGATGACACGTTCGTGTCCTTCATCGTCCTTCTGCAACAGCGCACAGCCTATTGCATAGTCAGAAGCGTCACAGACGAAGCTAAATGACTTGTTTTCGTCCGGCAAGGCCAGGACTGGCGCTTGCTGTAAGCTCGCCTTGATGCTGTCAAAAGCATCCTGGTGCTGTTGCTCCCAGACCCAGTCGGCATCTTTCTTTAAGAGATCCGACAAGGGTCGAGCTAGTTCAGCGTACCCTGCGCTGTACTTGTGAAGATAGTTGGCTAAGCCCAACCACTTCCGGAGGTCCTTCTGCGACCTCGGGGTCGGCCAAGCCGCTATGGCCTTGACCTTCCCTGGATCGGCGCGTACGCCGACCCTGCTGACAAAGCAACCGAGGACTTTTATCTCCTCAGCTGCAAAGACGCACTTGTCGATGTTGGCATAGAGCTTGTTAGCTCTCATGACCTCAAACACTCGACGGAGGTGCTTCAAATGCACCTCCATAGCCGTCTGGCCGCCTTCGGCACGGCTATGGACGAATATATCGTCGAAGTACGTCTGAGCGAACGTACGCAATGGTCTAAACAATTGTGTGACCAAGCGATTGAACGTCGCTGGGGTATTCGATAGCCCTTGTAGTATCACGAACCACTCCCAGAGCATCCCACTCGGGGTGCTCACTGCGGTGAGAGGAATGTCACTCTCCCGCATCAGGATCTGGTAGTATCCGTCTACCAGATCCAGGGCACTGTACAGCGTACAGCCCGACATGTTGTTCAGCAACACATCCTTGCGAGGGATCGGCGTCTGTGCCGGTACCGTCGCATTGTTCAGCTTGTTGTAAGCGTGAACCAGACGCCACTTCCCGTTCGGTTTACGAACGCAGAAGGTTGGCGTCGAGTGCGGGGACTTCGACTCCCGCACCATGCCCGACTTCGCCTTTTCAGCGAAGAAGGCATCTATGACCTCGCACTGCTCGCGAGGTAGTGGCCACTGCCTCGTGACACAATACTTTGTGCCAGGCACGAGGTCAATCTCGTGCCGAACTCCCCGATCCGGCGGGAGTTGGGATGGTGGGTGCTTCGACACCACATCCGAGTATTCCTTCACAAGAGGATACACTGGATCCTCCGGGTTCTTGAGAATCTCAGAACCCAAGCGCGTTGCACGCTGCTTCGTGAACCCCTCCAGGACGTCCTCGTCCATTACGGAGGAAGAGTTCAAATCTTCAGGAGAGGTCTCCGGCTTCAGGAGCACCATCCCCGCAATCTCTCCGGCCTTCAACTCGGCCAGGAAGTCCTTCATGGACAATTCCTCGAGGTTCAGCAGTGCTGACACCTCTGGCAGTGACTCCAGATGGACGGCACCTGCCCTAACTTGACGACCGGACACGCCGTCGAAGACATGGCATTGCTCTTCGACCGGCCGTGCCGGTGGAGTCTCAGACTCCGAGTGTGGTACTTGGTTATCCACACGGGAGGTGCTCAACGACACCTCCACACTCGTACTGGTCTTCTTGACCCCGCGTGGAACTCTGTTACCCACGCTAGAGACGCATACTGCGCTCTCGATCTTCTCGGTCTCTTCGACCTCGTGTGGAACTATGTTACCCACACCGGAGGCGCCCTCAGCGCCCTCCCCAGCAGCCTCAGCTGCTTGCGGACCTATGTTACCCGCTTGCGGAACTACGTTACCCGCCTGTGGACCTATGTTACCCACTTGTGGACCTATGTTACCCACACAGGAGACGCCTTTAGCGCTCTCCTTAGCAGCCTCTGCTGCTTGCGGACCTATGTTACCCGCCTGGTCAGTGCCGTCCGGCACTGCCACAGTCGAAGCCCATACGGCGTGACGACTCTTAGCGTTGGGAGTTGCCGTCGTGGCAATCCCACACGCTTGGCAATGAGCCTTGGTCTCACGACCGGTTGCGAGACTCATCGCAACATCTTCACTGGAGTCGGTGACTCCCAGTACTTCTTCGGGCGCATAAGCGCCTTGGCGACCATCTCTGGCGCCCCAGTCCCGGACAGAGGTGGGAACATTACTCACCAAAGCTCTGTCGGAGACTGCGGGCCGGCTAGCCCCAATGGCTTTGCCGCGCCAATCGATCCAGGGCTCGTGCTTTTCGAGCCACGGCATGCCCAGGATCAAGTCGTACTTGTCCATGTCTAGGACAAGGAACGACTCCGTGCTGTCAAAGTCTTCAAACTTTACAGCCAGGTCCATACGGACCCCAGGTACGTTAACCACCGTACCATCGGCCAGTCTCACCGAGACCTGGCCCCTGCCTTTGCTTTCTCGCAAAGCATCGGCATACTTGTCGCCATTCCGCACGACCGTCTGGCGTCGAGCAAAGTTCGTCGACGCCCCAGAGTCAATCAGGACTCTAAAGGGATCTCCATATCCCCGTACACTCGCGTGTACCACGAGCAGTCCGCCGCTGCTCTTCCTCGTCTCGAGAGCACCCAGGCTCTCAGGGGCTAAGCCTCCATGGCGTGCGCCGTCCGCACTCCTACCATGGGGACTTAGATCTTCCCCAGTAGGGCGCCCCGCCCCTACTGGTGACCCCAGTTCCCCTGGCTCTTGGGTCGCGGCTTCTGCCACGGGCCCCTCGAGCCCCTAGGTTTGGAAGGGAACTTCCTTTGCCCTCCCGCAGGGCAGGCACGTTGCATGTGCCCGAGCTTCCCACATCCGTAGCAACGGATGGAGCTCTGTACGGCCGTACCCAGTTCCATGGGTACCGGCCCTGTGCTAGCTCCAGCTGCTGGAGCTCCTTGCACTGCGCCTGACGACGCACTGTGGCCTTGCCACACCGACGTAGGAGTACGAGCCTGTCGGTGGCTGTACTCCTCTTGGAGGGCGATCTGGATCGCTTCCTCCATAGTGTTCGCATGCACGCGGAACAACTGTGTGCGGGATGGGCCCACCTTCAGGCCATCCATGAACACGGTCACTTTGATGTGTTCAGGTAGGGGGTTCCCTACCAGAGATGCAGCGAGTACTCGCATCTCCTGGATGTACTCATGCAGCTCACGCTTCCCTTGTTTACAGGCAAGGAAGCGCGAGCGCTGGCGATACTCATAGTTCGCCGGAAGGAAGGCGGCTCTAAGTTGTTGACACAGCTGAGCCCAGGTTGTGAAACAACCCGGCGTTGTCGCTTCGCGCGTGTACGCCCAGGTCTTCGCCCGACCTCCTAGGTTGGACAGGGCGAAAGCGACTCGAAGTCGCTCGGTCGAGATTAGAGCCGCGTCCATCGCGAGCTCTACCTCTCTGACCCAGAAGTGGAGGTTCTCTCCCTCCTTTCCCTCATAAGGGTTAACCTTAAGCCTCAACGGCTTAGGTTGGGCTGGCTTCATCTCAGCCACGGGGGTCTGCAGCCCCTGTACGTGGGCGATTAGCCCTCTCTCGTACGTGTCGAACGCCTCGATGCGTTCGACCTGCTCGGCCGGCGTAGCAGCCGCCAAGCTTCGGAGGGCATCTCCTCCAAAGATGCCCACCATCTTCCGGACCGACTCAAACTGAGAGTCGGTCAAATGAGGGAACTCCCCTCTATCCATCCTGGCTTACCTTGTAGGAGCCACTGAGGATTCAGGTAGTCAATCTACCCGCGTAGGCGTGGATTGACTACAAGTGCTACCAAGTGTGACGGGGTCACACGAGCACCTTGCTTAGAGGAAGCGTGCTATCAAGAGTATACAAACTCTAAGTGAACGGCAGTTCACTAGTCCCTGGTCTTAGGGGACTTAATAGCCAGTTTAGAGTAGATTTTAGACTGATTTATTTATAGTTAATTAGGTTCATTTGGCCTGTAATACAAACTCCTAATTAACTATACTTTAAGCTAATTATGCATATAAAAGGTAGGTTTAAAACTATTGGTTGGCCCTCAGCCACCAAACCTACGTGGCAGTGGTGTGGCTCACACCACAGTGTGGCCCACACCACTCCATCAGAGTATTAAAACAAATACTCACAGAAGTATATCTACTTCTAAAGGCGGTACCCTTTCTGGGGTACCCCTTTCATGTAACCCCGTTACATATATTATGTGGAGGTTTGACAATGGTGTAGAGCATGTAGATATATAATAATTATAGTTGTTCCGATAAAAATTTGTGAAAAACTGTTTATAATTGAGGAAACATAAAAGGGTGTTATTGTATAAAGAGGAGAGCGATAACATCGTTAAGAATCAGAACCCAAAGTATTTAGGGAGATGTTAAAATAGCGTAATACGAATAAAGTCGTAAAATTCTGCTAGAATAGAGGAAGTGGAAACAATATATAATGATATAAATGTTAAAAATATTAATTATAATTAAGAAGGAGCATTGAGCATAGAGGAAAGTGCAAATAGAGAATAAGCAAATAAGAACTACATTTGTGATGTGTTGGATTACGGTGCAATCCGGTGGAGGCGGTGGAGAGCAACTGACGATTTAAGAGCACTTTTACACGTAATCCGGTGAAGGCAGCACACGTAATCGGTGGAGGCACCTCACATTGATAGGTCGATATTCTGTTTAGAATACGTTTCTATTTGTCAAAATCATTTCTGCCATTTAGAAAGCACAATAGCACTATTCGTTTCTCCCTTTTTCCGGGCACATGAAGTCTCTTGTTAAACACGATGCTACAGCTCAAGGCAATAGACTACGTAGGCCCAACACAGGATAATGGGTGCTTCTATCCGAGAGCGCAGACCTGATTACTAGGAATTCATATCAAGGTTGCACATAGGAATTATGAGCGAACAAGAACGTGTGTGACACGCTGCCGGCTAGGGTATATCATGAGATGGATGAAGTATTGCTGTTGATGAACTCCATGAAAGAGATACTCCGAGACGGTATAATCTCTTGCATAATAATAAGTTTCTTCCATGACGCGGTTGGTAAGACTGCGTGGAGCCACTTCAAAGGGCCTGAGAAGCATCGTAGTAGTCTGTATACAAGGCAGCCAAGAAACTGGCTTTGACTCCATCACGGAGACTTCAAGACACTTCCGTTCTCCCCGTTCCTCGTACTTAAGCCTATCCTTCAATCGAGGGAACACAGCTTAAAATGCACGCATTCCCCACTTTGCCGACTGCCGTAGAGACGTCACATGGCTACCAATGGCTGTTTGTAATACAGCGTCTTGCCCACTCTTCAGTAAAAAGTCGTACGAAACCTTCGCGAATGCGGAGTCCACGACCTTACATCCCCCTGTTGACGCGTAAACCTCCTCAAACTTTGCATACACGTTTCCCCATTCTGCAATTTGCGAATCGTGCATGCACCCAGGTGCATTGAGCGCGCATGCTATCACAAGTCCGTGAGGAGAGAATGCGAAGACGTCGTGGTCGTGCGTCCAGCCGTTGTAGAACATATTCTGAATTTCAGAGTTGCTAGATGCCTCCAAACGCAGCTTGAGACCGTCCATAACGGCGTGTACAGAGCTCAACAGTGGGTACTTAACAGCCATCGCATCTTGAAGCTCTTTGACGTCTAAATGCGTTGGTAACTTCACTTGCGCTCTGGTATCCGCCTTCAATATTTTGACCAGTAGTCATCTTCCGAATCGCAGAAAGAGAGACATCACGGACGTTGTCACGCCAAATACTAGGCTGAGAAACGAGGTCGGCCCTCCAGAGCGACCCCATGAGAGCACCAAAGCCAAGCACTGATCGGCATTCATTGACCTAGGGCGACCACGTCGAATTTTCGGCGAAATGAGCTTGACTATTGTCCCACCTGCAGAATACGGTGAGGAGGAGTTGTATAGAGGCTCAAACGCACGAGGATATAGCGAAAAGCAGCACGATGAAACACAGTGAGCGTAATTAGAGACTGGTTGCATCCCGACCCATACAGCCACTGGAATGCTGACATGTAAGGTGGAAGCAGGGCCCTTCTTGTGAAGCGGTTTTGAACTCGACGGCGGGCTGACAGTGCACTACCTCGTACCTTGCGCCGGTGACGATGCAGCAAAAGGAGAGTAAGCGTGACGGGAGACAGCATGTAGCAAACTAGAACTAAACTCACCCTCACCAATAAAACGCATTACTTCACGGTCAAGCCGGCAGCCTCATGCTAGCGCTTCACCCCTAACCACGTACAGCCCCCTAGCATTTCGCCAGCTTACCCGCATGCCCACGATAAACGCGGAGGTACCATCACACTAATTCCATCTCCAAGGAAATCTCTATAAGTGATTTCACTTGGTCCAGATATCGAAAATCGCTTTGCTTAAATTGTAAAAACCAATATCCTTCTCTACGTGATTGGTAGTGAACTTAACCTATCTAGGAGGGAATGATGTCTGAACTGGAAACCATGTGTTGCATATTCAGAAGCACAAAACGGTTTTGTGGTCTGCATCGTTTCTTTCACATTTGATACGCGCAAAATTTTGTGATTTCAGGAACCACCCAGTAATTTGACTCTCATCCAAAGTGGTACGTAACAGGAAAGTGGAGCATCCAAAACCACTTAGTAGTATATTCAATCTGTTCATTGTAGAATTTCATAGTCGTTGTACTGTAATAGTCCTACAGTGTGTAGAATGCGTTGCTTAAGAAAGAAAGTCGTACGCAATGAAAAACTATGATCGGTACAGATGCAATTGGATCAGATGTGGTCAAGCTTCATACTATAACTGCATGCATTGACGATGAGAACGAAACAATCAGCTTCATAATGAATTGGAAAGTTTTAAGGAGATGAGGGTAGCCTAGCCAACACTTTACCTACACTACCCTGACGGAATAATCGCGACAAATAAGAATGGGGATCTTCGTTGACCAGACAAATAGAAGTTGCTCAAAATTATCAGGTGTAGGGAGGAAGTATGAGTGTTAGGGTGCAGAATCAAACTTGTGTAACTTATCCCTCCTTTTATAATTTGTTGATCTATATATATGAAGATTTATTTGACCTCCTTGGTGTGCCAACAGCTCGTCAATCGAATCATACGGAAGTTGATCGCCTCATGTAGTATTGTTTTCACTAAAATGTTCACCATCGATATACTTGGAAATGGTAGTGGACTGGAAGATGTGTGAAAGTAGAGGAGTAGTGGGAACCTCTATATAGATGCTATCCACCGGATGACCGTGTACAAACCGGCGCGAAATCCTGTTGAGAATCTACCGTATTCGACAGTAGGCTCGTTCAAAGATCAAAGCGTAACATGGAGTCTTCGCGTTCACCTTTACAATAACCCTTGTAATGTTTTGACTAACGCTGTGGTTGGTATTGTGGACAATCCTTTCCGTTATATTGGTTCGAGAGTCGCGATAATGCTCCGCGAACTCTGCAGTTTTTGTCGACATATATTGATCGACTTAGCACCATGATGACGGCGTATTATAGCACAATTTGCAATAATAGGAAGGACAACAGTGTAAAAGTAGAAGTCCCAGTTGTGAAATGGTAGCAGACCCATTACGTGTCTGAACCATTTGCGGAGAGGAAATGTAGCGTAACACTTGTAAGTGCAGGACAAAAGTTCCTCTGGGAGAAAAAGCCGACAGCCTCACGCGCCTCGCAAAAGGAGTAGTGGCTATCGGCAAAAAACCCTGTCGTATATTATCTGCGCTCACTATCCTATTCGTGTTGTTGACCAACCATTTCAGGGCAGGAGCGCAGCCAGGCTGCGCTCGCTTGCAAATCACACTCCCACTTGATCTTGTTGAAGTGCGACTTCAATCATGATCATTTCATCTCGACGCGGTCGAGCTGGTAATATCTTTCTGTATACCGTTCTAGGAGCTTCTTCATGTTGCGCTGCAACTTGAGCAATCACTCAGCGTTGACGCTGCTTTTCTCCAACTGAGAGTGGTGAAATCTTTTCGCGGCCAACGCGCAGTATCTTCATAGCCTCACGGCAGTGGCAAAACTTAACTGCGGGTAAAGCCTTGGTCATAATATCAGCGATCATGTCATTGGTGCCCACATGATGCGTCTTGAGACGCTCTTCTTCAACCAGATGCCGCACGAGATGGAACTTGTTCTCTATGTGTTTGGTCTTGCTATGCTTGCCAGGCTTGGCAGTTAAATAGATACATGACTTGTTGTCGCCACGAAGCTCTGGTGTTGCTAACAACCAGTTTAGTTCATCGCACAGACCAGTCAACCACAGCAGATCACGTGTTCCCTCGTTCATAGCAATATACTCTGCTTCGGTTGTGCTCTGTGCATTAATCTCTTGCTTTCTTGATCCATACGAGACCACGTTGCCGTTCACGAGTGTCACAAACCCGCTCACACTCTTCCGATCGTCAGGGTCATTAGCGTAGTCAGCATCAGTGTAGCACACCAGCTTAACATCGTTCCCGGCTGGGATATCCATTACGAGCCCGTGGCTAGCTGTACCAGCTAGGTAGCGGAGCACACGCTTGGCCATAGCATAATGGGTGTAATCATAGCAGGACAGGTACTTGCTGAGATGCCGCACAGCATGCGCAATGTCAGGTCTCGACGCAGAAACCAAGTATTGAAGTGCACCGACGAGCTCTCGGTACGGTGTTGACGAGTCAGCCTTGTCAGGCTTGACCACCTCAGCGCGCAGCGCTTCTGGTGTTGCAACGCTGTTGCAATCATGCATGTGAAACCGTTTCAACACTTCGCGAATGTATTGCCGCTGGCAATATATGACGTGCCGCCGCTGGCGGTCGATGAGAATCTCTACGCCGAGTAGATACTTAACTGGACCAAGAGCTGTCAGTTCATACTCGGCAGCAAGCTGCTGCGAGACTTGAGCACACAAGTCGGTAGGTCCTACCAGGAGCAAGTCATCAACATAGACTGTGAGCAATAACGTCACTTCACCTCCCACTTTTCGTGCGTAGAGACCATAGTCAGAGTCAAGGCGTTCAAGTCCAATTCTGATAAGAAACTTGTGTAGGGTCTGGTTCCAGACGCGCGGCGCCTGGCGCAGACCGTAGAGACTTTTCTTCAGCAGGCAGACGTAGTTCGGTGAGTCCTCCCCGAAGCCCGGCGGCTGCTCCATGTAGACTTCTTCGTCGAGGTCGCCATACAAGAACGCAGTCTTGACATCGAACTGTAGAATGTCCCATCCACGCTGCAGTGCGAAGATGATAACACAGCGTATCGTCTCGAACCGAATGACAGGCGCATAGGTTTCGTTGTAGTCCACACCCATGCGCTGCAGGAAACCCCGAATAACTAGTCTGGCTTTGTAGCGCTTGATGCAGCCAGATGCATCACGTTTTAATGCGTATACCCATTTGCATGAAATCACACGTTTTCCCTTTGCTTCCGTGCGCGGCACGAGAACCCAGGTACCATGTGAGCGCTGTGAGTCCATCTCGGCTTGCATAGCAGCTTTCCAGTCTGACCATCGCTTGGTTCTGGAAGCTTGTTTGTAACTTGTAGGTATCGGCACGTCGTCGCTAGCCACTGCCAGTACACTTGTCACTACATAATCACGCAGGCGAGTAGATGGCTTACGAAGGCGCTTGGGACGTAATGGTGCATCAATGGTGCTTGCTAGGACTGGTTGTCGCTTACTTACTGGTTCCCAATTGTCGTCGGCGGCTGCTGCACGGCGGCGACGCTTATGATGCTTGTTCGCTCCCACTGGAACCACAGTTCCATTAGCATGAGAATCAGTGACAGAACTAGGGTGATTTCTCGCTGGGGCAGCTGGTGCGACCGCTGGTCGCTCTTGAGCTACTTCAACTGGATGCACAGGCTCTCCAACCAAGGCCAGCTTTGCTAGCTGGGCCGCGCGCCGCGCGGCAACATCCTTCGGTAGCTCTAGATAGCTCTGCATCGTTGTCTTGATCGGCATGATCGGGACATTTTCAGGTAATTCATGATCACCGTACGCAAAAACATTCTGCAGCAGGCTGTCTACGTAGACGCTGTCCACTGTAAACTGTTCATGAGCCCTCATGTTTCCTCCTCGGCACGTTGTCACAGATCCAGTACGTAAGTTCATGAGCTTGTATCCGTTGGTGCTGCTGCTGTAACCAAGCAGAATACAAAGCTGCGTTCGTGACGAGAGTTTTTCTTTCCGCTGACGCGCGGCATCAGGGATGTGCATGTGCACAAGTTTGGAGGGACGCATCGTCCACATGCGGTAGTGCCCTCGCTCATAGTCAAAGCGCAGCTTCAACGTGTCTTTGGTGAGCCAGGTAGTTAGTTGATCGTCAGAACAAGACAACTTAAACCCACACTTGAACTGTAAGTATGTCTGCGAAATCAGGTTGTACGGAGCACTTCTGGAGTAGCTGACCTCCTCAAGAAGTCGCTCTTCTTGCTTGCCATTATGGTCATTGGTAACCACCATTGCAATAGTTCCTACTTGAGCGCGCTCCACTGAGCCATTCGCGAATTTCAATTCAGACAGCGTATCTTCATGCAGTTCGGTAA
Organism: Phytophthora palmivora; assembly: GCA_008079305.1. NCBI lineage: Eukaryota > Oomycota > Peronosporomycetes > Peronosporales > Peronosporaceae > Phytophthora > Phytophthora palmivora. The sequence goes on from VOQZ01001977.1 coordinate 32,640, forward strand.
ACAAAGAGAGATCGCTGGAAATACTGGCTTGCGCACCATTGTCGAGAATCCACTCGATCATCTCGGGTGCCGTGTGGTGTGAGTGCTGTACCGCGAGTACAGCTGCTGCTTGGTCACTCAAACCCGACGCGGTCGGCTGGACCCTTTTCACAACCACAATGCCCGCGAAGCTGCGCGGTGGTTGGCGGTCGTCACGGCTTTGATTGTTGTTGCGCTCTGAGCACTCGCGATCTCCACGCCAGTGTCCTTGGCGCCCACATGCATTGCATTTGGACTTGGCCTTACGAGATGCAATGCTGTTGCTGCGCGAGGAACTCTTCCTGCGCTTGTTACGTCCTCTGGGTGACGCGCTGCGACTCGGACTGCGATCGCGAGTCCGCTGCTGGCTGCGACGATTGCCTCTGCTGTGGCTAGTACTGCGACGTCCACCACCTCTACCATCACCACCGCGATTTCCAACGAAGGCAACGTCTTGCCGAACAACGTGTCCTTGCTGGCGCTCAGCCTCTTGACGTGCATGCTCGGCGAGTCGAAGACGCTCGATCGCCTGCTCCCATGAGATGGTCTCGCCGCGGGCGAGACGCACCTCGTGCTCGTTAACCACGGCAGGATACACACCCACCGTGTTAGATAGTAGAATAGATACAGCCTCTTCTTCAGGAAGCTGTTGATTGGCACGGCGCAGGCGTGTCTTGAAGTCATCGATTTCTTTTATGTAAACTTCCAGTCGCTCATCATGCTGGAGACGCCTATTCAGCATGTCTCGCTTAAGAAATACTACGTTCACACCAGGGTGGCTGTCAAAATGCTCTGCGAGTGTGCGCCACAACAAGATTGGGTCAGCCCGTTCAATGACACTGGAGAAGCGTCCCTGAAGATCCTCACTGAGGGCCATCACCAGTTCTCGCTGCGCTACGCGCAGCCGCTGCTGAAAACAACGGCGCTGAGCTTCGTTGCGTTGGTCTTCGAGGCGTTCATCTCGAAGTAGCGGAGGCAGCAAGTTCGACGCATCCAGTATGGTGCACATCTCAGCACGCCACGTCTTGTAGTTCGCATCAGTCAGCCGAGCGTTGGGTGAAACGTGGTTACTTGCGTTCATGCATCGCGTGCAGCGATGCTGGCCTGCCATGCTGGCCTCGGTCTCAGTAACGTCAACAGCGTCAGCAGGCTCGGCAAGGTTAGCAGGTGGTGTGGGCGTCCGTGCAGATGTTGTGGAAGCAGCAGTTGCGTGGGTCTCTTGGTTTCTTGATGCCACAGCAGGTCGCTCGCTGGCGACTGAGACGCCCTCTAGTGCTGGACGATGGAGGACTTGTTGGGTCTGGACGCGCTGCGTCCTTGGCTCCTGGTGCTCGGCGACAGACTCCGCTTCGTCGGAAGTCCGGTTCCCGCTTGAAAATGAGGGGGCGGCAGCGCTGATCTGGGCCAGTAGGAGCTCAAGCTTTTCCTCGAGACGGCTGAGGGGTGCCGGTATCGCCCCTTCGCGGATGAGTGTCCCATCTGCCGAGGGCAATGGGTGTTGATCCATTCTTCTTCTCGTGTGGAGGGTAGCAACAGGCTCTGCATCAGGCGTGAGTGGCGGATTGGATGTTCTGGGTTGAGCAGCGAGGCGCGAGGATGTCCCCGAACGACGAGAGCCACGAGAGTCACTTATTGGGCTCATAACCTGTGAAATGGTAGCAGACCCATTACGTGTCTGAACCATTTGCGGAGAGGAAATGTAGCGTAACACTTGTAAGTGCAGGACAAAAGTTCCTCTGGGAGAAAAAGCCGACAGCCTCACGCGCCTCGCAAAAGGAGTAGTGGCTATCGGCAAAAAACCCTGTCGTATATTATCTGCGCTCACTATCCTATTCGTGTTGTTGACCAACCATTTCAGGGCAGGAGCGCAGCCAGGCTGCGCTCGCTTGCAAATCACACCAGTTCTTACTACGAACGCATTATAGTCATTACGGACAGAGGTTTGACCCACTCTTTTGCGAAAATACTTATCACATTTAGGTTGTGATTCAAATTCGTCTTGTCATTTGAAGAAAGAACCAAAACAATCCTAACATCTGTGTTAATTCGGTAGTCATGCATGATACAAACAAAGACGGAAATGTTGTACAAAGTAAATAATTACAAAACCGCTGTAAATATAATAGTATAGTAGGTTGTGATAGAATTTCGTTAGCAGAAAAAATGGTATTGTATTTTAAAATAAATGATAAAGATAGGTTTGTGGAAAAATAAGTAGTAATAAAAATATGTTGGCAGAGGAAGTGATGTTATTGTAAGTGGAAAAAGAATTGACAAAGTTGAGATTTGTGATAACAAAATGTGGTGATGAAGTAAAATGTTGTAGATTGAATAAAATATTAAAATTAATATAGGGTATTTATTAGCAAATAGGTGTATGTGCAAAATATTATAGTAGTATGAGTAGTGATAACATTTTGTGTAGGCAGGAAAAGCAATGGTATAGTAAGTGGAAGAAAATTTGGAAATGATAAAGTTTGTAGTAAAAATGGTGGTAAAAGTGTATAGGGTAGTAGATTGTGTAGTTATAGAAGATTATTAAAAAGGAGACAGTAGAGGAGGTAGTAACAGAATAAGTAAAAGAAAATAAATTTTGGTAAGATATGTGGTAATATGATAAAAATTATATAGGAAGAATAGGAGAGAATTATATTTTAAAGGATGAAGTAGAAGAACATAACAATGTAGAGTATAGTAGTGAAATTGATGGTGGTAGGTTATGAGGTAATAGAATATATTTGGAGGATGTAAATAAATGTAAAAGTAGAATAGTTGATGATGGTGAGATATGTAGTTGTAGAGAATATGATGGGAGAATATGTAGTGGTAGAAAATAAGGTTGAAAAGTATGTAAAGGAAAAAGTTATATAGAATTTGATAGTATATTAAGTAGAAAAATATTATGTAGTAGTATATTTTGTAGTAATATAGTTTGTAGTGATAAATTATAGAATTGTAATGTGTATGATGTGTGTGATTGTAGAGTTTGTGGTTGTAGAGTTTGTAGTTGTAGAGTTTGTGGTTGTAGGGTTGTGATTGTAGGGTTTGTGGTTAGGGTTTAGGGTTTAGGGTTTAGGGTTTAGGGTTTAGGGTTTAGGGTTTAGTAGGCATGTTCCTTTGAAAACGAACTTGGAAAGTGCCCCTCAAACTTTGCACACATATATAATCACGCCTGATCGATTGCATGGGCAAATCAGGAGCACTGAAAAAGATCTTCAACTTTGTATAAGCGCAAGAAACATGCTTTCTCGAAAACTAGCTTGAAAACATATGGTTTTCTTCACTTTATGGAACGCAGCATGGTCAATTTAGTGGGTGTTCATAAAGGTTACAAGTCATGAAGAGGCTTGTAAACAAAGATACGAGGCTTAATCTTGGCGCATGTCACTAAATCGGAAATTCACTTTAGTGACATGAGGACGAGACCACAACCAACGGATTGTGGTCGTTAACTTAGTACTATGTGCATCAGCTGGCGACCGTATTTGCTAGCTGTAGTGACAAAACAGTTTGTCTCCAGCACCTGATCGACTCCATCGTCAGGGTATAGTAGGCATGTTCCTTTGAAAACGAACTTGGAAAGTGCCCCTCAAACTTTGCACACATATACAATCACGCCTGATCGATTGCATGGGCAAATCAGGAGCACTGAAAAAGATCTTCAACTTTGTATAAGCGCAAGAAACATGCTTGAAAACATATGTAGAAAATGAATAAGTGGCGATATACAATCGATGCATTTTGGGATAACAGCTGAGCTTTTGGTTATCGCGGTGATTAGTTGATTTATCCAATACGCCATATAGTCAAGTAAAAATAGTTGAGGCAAATGAAAGGGCTTGTTTGGTGGGTGCACGGATTTTAATATTACTCTGTCAGGGTGGATATGTAGATCTAACACACACTGTGTCTTTTTCCTTGAAGTTGACATGACTATAACACTTTTTATGTGAACGGGTGTTTATTGCGTCCATTGTATGCAGATTGTCTATGTATTCGCCAGATCATCGCCGCTAAAAAAACCTCCGAACCCTAAATACGGCTACTGACAACAGTACTTTTGGATCGCATTCTTGGATTAAGCGCTGTCTGTGTGCTGGATATGACTGCGCCAACTAGAACCAAATCTGTCCATCACGACGTGAGCAACAAGGGCCTCCGATCTTTGACGCGTTACAACCGCTCCAAAATGATCACGGAGTATGCACTCAATCCCACCATTTCGCCCTCTCTTTTTAGTAACTACCATCTTCGTGTAGATCGTTCTGAAGAGCGTATCGGGATCAAGCTCGTCTCCTCACTGTCGGGTTCAAGAACCTGATCTTCGTAGTCGTCATCAATTTCAATCGCATTGTCTGCTGTCCCAACTGTGTCCACGTTATCGTCTCGATCGTTATCACTGGTCCCATGCGAACACCGTTGAGAACTAGTAGTGCTTTCAGATTGTCGATTAGAGTCGAGTTGGTGACAGCTCTATTTGAGAAACGATCTGCGATGCCAAATGCATTAAGCAAAATGGTGTATGCTGTCTTCTTGTTTTGCGTCAGCGCATGTTCATCGCGACCTCTAAAGAGATTAATGCCAGGAGACTCCGCCCATTCCATGGTAAGTTTCTGCATTTTCAGCACTAGCTCCACTTCAGTGTCTACGATGAATAGGTGGACCATAGGTTTGCATATTCTTGTGAGAATACATGAGCAATCTCGCCGATACTATGAACTCTGAATCTGATTTCGGTGCGTACGTCGCCCATAATATCTCGCTGTGCTTCATACGCCTCGTAAAGCTTGCCAAAGTACTCTCTCGCCGTCCGGATGTACCTTTGGCTTCCTGGGTTTTCGATGCTGCCCGGTCTCAACGTAGACTTGAATATGTGCGCTGCACGAGAGTATACCATTCCTTTCAAAATCCGGTCATTGTCAGTATCTGGTTTGTTTGGTAAACGCTTGACTGCGATTGTCCCAAAGTGGGGGTTTGACTGCATAGGTGCGTATATCGGGTAATTTTCACCTCGACATTCCCCGACACGTTTAGATTTCAACCGGACAAGGCGGACTCGGTGCTGGTCCGAAGGTTTAGTCACAGTGGCGACATCCACTATCACTGAGACGTCTTGGAGTGTCCTAAGCATGCCGTCAATCCAGCTGAAGCTCTCAATACTGGCCTTCATTGCATAGTCGATGTACACTACTTTGGGAACCCGAGCTCCATTCAGGATATGATAGAGGTCATACGCAGTGATGCGACGCCGGTGCCACTTCAGTAAACCGTTTTCTTCTTCGTGGGCTTCCAGTTTGTATCCAAAGTGCTCTTGTAACTTTGCTATAATCAATTCCTTGAATGTCTTGTCAACGTACACGTATCCTGGGCCCTTGGCGACCAAGAGCATGTCTCGTGTGTCACGATATCTGTCCCTAGATTGAATGTCAGGCTTGTCATACAGGCTAGCACCATGCACGGTCCTATCACTTCTATGTAGTCGATATCGAGGTCTGATTCGTTGAAGACAGGTACGATGGTACAATCGGATGCATGGTCGTGTCATGTGGCAGTGGAACACTTGTCCCATGTCGTTCTTCGCTAGTCGTAGGAACTTGCTCATCAGTCGAAGGTGACTGAACATTCCATATGGCTAGAATGTCAGGAGAACTTGATGACGTTTGTGATGGAGAGTTCTCCTCTCGTTTCTCTTCCCCGGTAGTAGCTATAGTGACGCTGTCGTGTTGTTGGACTTGATCATTACTACGACTGTTTTCTCGGTTGTTGTAGCTGCTAGATCGGTGCGGAACGTCATAAATGGTCGCATATGTCGGCGCGGTGAGTCGGTCGGCTACGCTAGTCGGCTTGGTCGTTCGGTCGGCTTGGTTGGTCGGCTTAAACTGTTTGTCGGCTTGGTCGATCGGTCGCTGGTTGGTCGGCTTAAACTGTTGTCGGCTTGGTCGATCGGTCGGCTTGGTTGGTCGGCTTAAACGGTTGTCGGCTTGGTCGGTCGGTCGCTTGAACTTGGTAATCCTGGTTAACCACTTTGACTCCTCGTCTTACTTGTTCGGTGTCCCGGGTGGAAAAGAGGAGAGGTCGTATCCTAATGTAATGGTTTGATTTTTTTGCTTTTTTTAATTATTGTTTTCAAGGGAGTACAACTTACACTTCCTACCACACCCACCGAATGTTCGGACTTGGAGTAAACCACGGCACTATTTAAGTTCAGAAGTAGGCACGCACTAGGCCTAAATCTCTGGGTGCTGCTCACTCACACTCCAGTGCACCTTGCAGGGTATAGTTGGTACGGTGTCCAGCGTAAACGCTCAAGACTGTGTACCCGTTCCCCCGTAAACCTCGGCGTTAAAAAACGCTCCGGACGGTGCAAATTACCTATTTAAAACACAAGGGTTAGGTTAACTGGTAAAACCTAATTCGAAACACGCAATTATGT